>BMAO01028545.1:0-25935 GCA_019973975.1 Trichonephila clavata | reverse complement strand
AAAATAATAAAGAGCTTTTAGATATTTATCTAATTATTTATATAACTTAAGTATTGCTCTATAAACCTTATAATCGGCTGAAATTTTTTCAGTTACCTAAGAACTCAAATTATAAAAAAAATCTAATGATACTAGAAATTAAATATGAGATTCAAAAATTTTTGCAAATGATATATAATTTTCTAAGATTTCTAATAAAATTCAAGATTTAACTGATTTTTATGTAGAAATGCATTTCCTTAATTCATAATATAATTAAAAGAATTGCAAATGTGCCTTTCTAAGAAAAAGAAATCTAAATTTCTCAAAAGAATTATTTAAAATTTAGTTGCTTAAATTTCATATTTCTTCATCTGGGCTTAATTAAAAGAAAGTAATAAAATTATGAATGACTAAATTCTCTAAGGGAAAAACCATCAAAATACTTTTTTTAGTAATGAACCCTTTTAGATTTGTATATTTATATATATCTCATTAGAATTTCAAATTTCTTTACAAATTATATATACAAATATATAATAAAAATTCCGTTAGATTCTCTTAATACTACTATATAAAAAATATAAGGCAAGGAAGTATATATGTAAAGCTTCCCTCCTTTTTATCATCAAATATTAAATTTATTTCTGTGATTTCAAGCTTTAAAGTAATTCCCATGATACAACTTTTAAGTTTTTGTGATATATTCAATACTAATTTTCATAATTTTGAAAATGATATTTCATGGTATTATTATTTGGAATTTAATCATTTAAGATTTTAGAGAAGGTCATTCGCATATTACAGAAACGATTTTGATAGTTAATTTTTATCTATAAATGCCGAATTTTTTGTGGCAATTTGCTTCTATCTGATAGCGCTATGACTCTAGACAATAGCTCTAGCTCGAATTTTTCATAAAAGTAAACTTTTTCATAGTACTGTCACGCAAATTTCGATCCATTCCTCTTGAACCGTTTCAGTGTTCTTGTATGCCGTTATCCTAAGGCTCGTTTTCATAAATCGAAAGCACAAAAGTGTATTACAGAGATGTAAGGTGACTTTACACGCATTTCATCAGATGGGATACACTTTATTCCTGTTTGTGATTCTTTATTTGCAAAATAAACGACAGTTGACTCAGACTTGTGTCTAGAGATTTAATCCATATGAAGCTAAAATTTATCAATTCACTTTTCATATAAAGTTGGAATTTCTTCTTCAAAGATTGGTTCAAAAATATTCGACTGATAGTAGAATGAAGTAAGTTTGGCTTTGAGAATTTTTTGGTTTTTAATTTGCCATTGTAATAAAATCCTGCAATTATCACGAATCTCTTTGGGAACTTTTCTGTACACTGACGAAGCCATTTTGTACGGTCACTTTCTTCAGTTGAGCAACAGAAAGTTGATCTTCTTTTATTACAGCCGCTTAAATATATCCATGCTTCACCGAGTGTTATCACAAATTTCCATTTTTCAGCTGCTAGGTGTTTTTCATATAACTTTCTACAATTTGATTTTCTTTCAGCAATGTGCTTTGGCAAAAGCAAATGAACTTTAGGTTTAAACAACATTTTTAACTTAAAATCTTTATGAATGATTTTACTTACAGTACCAAAAGACATTCCTAGTTCCGATGTAATGAATCCTTGTGTCCATGGATTTTCTTTTAGGATCAGAGACATTAATTTCTAGATAGTCATGTTTTTATTTTTATTTTCATCTAGACGTTTCTTTCTTTTCAAATTTAATACATTATAAGTCCTTTTTTTTTAAATACAATAACCGAGATTTGCACACCGCTTTATAATTTGTTAATACGAACATCTATTCTTGGAAAGAGCAATTACGTAGCCTTCCAAACATTTATTGAATTTATGAACCATTTTCAAAAAAAATGTTTTATTTTACATTTCAATGAAAAGAAAACATTAGCAGCTGATTATTCTAAAATTGCCAGTATTTTATATTAAAATGCAAACGAGAAAATAAATTACAAAATCATTTCCATAAAGTGCGAACGACCTTCTGCATAATTGGGAAACAAAATATTTTCAATGACTTGCAGTGGCCTATGGAATTTAATAATAAACCTGATGACCTTTATTTTGTATTAATTTACAATTATATAGTTTGAAAATATTTAGCTATGCTTATTTAAAAAAATATTGTTTTCTCCATTATTTAAAGTATTTCTATTTGAACAAAATTATTTCTGAAATTTTACCTTCTTGAACAAAATTAACTAGTAACATTAGTTAATCGTGTATAGCACTAAAGAATTACGAAATATTGAGATAAATTTAGATTTTATTGCTGGAAAAAGTGTTTAAAAGTAGTAATTTTATTACTTTAATTAGCACTGTAATCATTATAATATTATACATATTTCTGATTTATATTACGATTATACGAAACACTTTTGTGGTATTCTTTTTAAGTCGAAAATTTCGTAACTATTTAAATTTAAAAAATAAGAATTTTTCTAACCAGCATCAAATTAACTTATTTAAATATATATAAATATTGTAAATAATTACGAAAAAAATGTTTATAAAGGTAGTGGATGTTAGTTTTCATTCGTCGCTCCTCACTAACCAAAAATAGTTGAAAAATTTGCAATAACATAGATAGTTCATATTTCAAACGTAATATAAAATGTAATTTATGAATAATATTATTTACTTATTTTCAGTGAAAAAAAAAGGATTTCCTCTGTAAGTCTCAGATATTAATTTCGTCATTTCAGAAACCTCAAAATATTATTTCATGTAAATTTTATTTTTTACCAACAAAATAAAGCAATCTAACTAAATATATGATGGAAATGTCTTTGAAACGTAAATTAAATAAAAGGCCTGCAAGGTTTGATCAAACCGAGTATGAGAATTGTTTACTGATCAAATATTCTGAATCTAATAAATTCTTTAGTAAATATAATTTTAATAATTTGCATGGAGTTGCAAAATGCAAGATTTTTAACATGTATATAAATTGGAGTGTCAATTTCATTAAAAGATTAATTTACTGAGAGGGGGACTACAACACTAAAACATAAATGTATTTCGAATACTCAGCATATGATTCAAAATTAAATTTGAATGCAAAGAAATTAAAGCTAGCGGCATCCACTTTACTTGCATCGTGTTAAGATTACGATGTCTGGTTCCAATAGTTCATTTCTTAACTCTCTGTATACAAATACTGTTTTGCTGTTTGGTTTAAGATTCATTTTGTAATTGAAAGGCAAATACCTTTTGTTATAGGAGACCTAAGGCAATTTTGCGTGCATAATTTTACGGTGAAGAATAAACGAGGAATTCGAATACCATTTACGAATTAAATTTACAGTAAATGTATTTGTTTAAGAGGGTGTTTTTGTTACCTTTGTAATACTTCAGAACAGTAATGAAGTTTTTAAGAATTGCTGCATGGATTATATCACATTCTTTTCCGAATAAATATTTTTCCATTCCATTCTTTAAACTTCAATTACAATGATTTGACTTATTTGTAATCATCGTAGACGTGTTCTTGAAATATAATTTTAATACTGATCAAAACACAAATATTTTAGTAGGATTTAAATTTATCTATTAAAAAACAAATTAGATCTAATTTACTTTTTAAAATTATCCAAATTGATATGAAGAGTGAGGGTATTTGTTTTGAATGTTTAAGGTTTGTTAACTTTTTTTAGCTCTTTCTATAAGAAGATATATTTCACGCTATTCAATATAACTCATCGTAATTAAAAAAGCTTCATTAAGTATGATGATAAAGGTAAATGTAGCGAAATATCCTTAGCAATCTGTAAATGTAAATTAAATATAATGAATATGGGTGCAGAACATTGATAAATTAGAAGTTAAAGTGTTAAACAATCTGTAAATACTTTATTACCGTGGCATTTCCCCCCCCATAGCATAGCATTAAATTTCAAATAAAAGAGGCTATTGGGTCATTGTATTTTAAGGTTGCAAAAGTAGAACATATTTGAGCTTATGATACACACACACACACACACACCACACACACAAAACACAAACACAACACACACAACACACACACACACACACACACACACACACACACACACACACACACACACACACACACACACACACACACCATTGCGTTACGTGCCCAGGTTGTACAATCCCGAAATTCGTTTCCTTTTCTTGCGCTGCTTTTGCTAAAACTATTCCGAAAACCTTGGAATGCAATAAAATGACATTGGGTGTGTGTGTGTCTGCGAAGGGTCTACTTATTTCAAAGAAAAATTTGCTTTTTGTTCCTCTACTTCCTCCCCCCTCAATACATCGCATACTCTCACTTATGCAAAAAATGGTGGCACTGGGGAGCAAATCGCTTAACTTTTATTTGACAGTTAAAATAAAATCATACTCATGTAAATAGTTTCTCACCAATCAATTTTTATTTGTTTGGTATGTGAAGAAAATAAATTTGTGATCCTTACTAATTTTCAGTTGATAAAATAACATACACTGTAAATATTTTTGATTCAACTACATTATGCTTATTACAGGATATCAATGGTAAACAATGAAGCTATTCGTGTTGGATATATACTATCTAAATGATAATAGAATTAATTATTTAGAGAATATAGAATATATTCTCTAAATGAACGAAAAATACAATATATGAAAAACATAGAAATTTAAATGGAAAACAATACATACTTTTTAAAAAAAATATGTATGCTTTTTCTTAAATGAGATAAATATGTTTGTTTGTTATACAAAAACTAAAAATTTAACATTGGGAAATATTGTTGAATTTTTCATTATTAACTGTTAATGGGTATTTAAATGAAAAGATACGAAGACACTGTGGGTATATATGAATTCTTTATACAAAGTATACACCATAGGCCTGAGCACAACGATCCCATTAATTAACGAGCCGAAGGATTCCTTGTTTCTAGAATTCCCATGGCCGTGACGAAACCCAGTCCTTCATAGTGTCCTTGAGCTGAAGCGCTTCTTTTCCAAATGTTTTTTCAGGTGAAAAACTCATAGAGATCTCAGGACGACATGTCTGGGCTATGTGGCGGATGGTCATGCTGCTCTCACATGAACTTGGCTAGTTCCAGCACTCTGTTTTCTCACTGACTTGCCAGACATACAGTCTTTCCCTTGTACTGTCACCATCCGGCTGTGAATGGCGGCTTGTTTAACACCTTCCACTTTCAGAAATCGGATAATGCCTCGCTGCGCCACAATCGTTGAATTTTGCATCACACACATTTCGGCGTCAATTAGATGGCGCTCTTAAAAAGAGCCTCTGCTCTCTTTTGCACATGCGGTCATCCGCGCCCACTCCGATCCACGCCGGAGACACAATTCACATCACTATATGTGCGTCTCACTACGTTCTCCGATAACGATATAGGCAATTATGTTAACAGTTACGTTGTTATGACGTTCTGTACTTTTTTTTATTTGAACACTCCTACTAAATATGCCAAACTAATCTTTCTAGAAAATTAGAATACATAAGATATTCCACCTTTTCTTGAGCAGAATTTAGTTGTTATTTAATGCAATAGATTGTTTATCAATTTTTTTCACTTATTTACCGTTTCTTTAACAGGATATTTCAATGTATTATTATTTTCATTTCAAGATTTTAAGTAATATATTAGTTTTCCCAGAATTTGAAATCCTAACATTTGTAAACTCTCAGAAACTAAATTCATTCTAAAAATTTTTATTCAAAAAAAAATTTACTCCTAAATGTTGAGTTAACTATGTTTAATGAAACATAACATAAAAAGTCAAAAATAGGACTCCTAAAATTAAAAGGTAGAATAAAAGAAATTTGATTAAAAATGTGCTGCGTTTTTTTCTTTTAAAATAATAAATTAACTTATAAAAGTTAATTAAATCAAAACAATGTAAAAAATATTATTAAAAACAATAATTTATTTTATGACAAGTGAATTCATAAAATGCGGCTTATTTCAATGCCTAGAATTAGGTTTGCAGATATTTCAAACAATCAAAAATAATAGCACATTAAAATGTATAAATAAATTTAATATTGGATTAAGTAACACAAGTAATGGTGTTCAACATTCAGAGAAGAAACATATTTTGTGTGAAAGATAGTGAAATGTTTGGAAAATAATGTAATTAGTAATTAATGATGAAATAAAAAAGAAAAAAAACTGTAACATATTCTGAATTCAAAATTATTAAAAAATAAAGAGTATCTAGTTTTCCGTAAAAAAAAGTGTTTATTGAATTCTTTTTCTTTTTGAATGGAAAATAGATGCTTCACTAATTGAATTCTTTGAAATAAATTTTATAGATTAATTTTTTTATTATTTAACTGGTAAATATTACGTACTTTATCATTTTTTTAAATGAAATTATGGGAATGTTATTTAGTCTTTTTTCATTTCTAAGAGTACCACTTTACATTTTTACAGATCTCTTTAAAAAACTAACAAAAATAACTGTACGTTTATACAAAAAGGAATATGGCTTTCGGCAAAAAGAGGAGTTGTTGAAATTTAAAAGATAAAAGTTAAAAATAATTCTTTTTTATACATTTTGCTACGCAAACATCTTTTTTTTAAACTTTTAAATATTGGAAGTGCTAGCGCAGCACCATGAAGTACAAAAAATACATCTTTCTTCGATGAATATTTTTTAAAAACTCAAATTAAATAAATTTGTTATGTATTCAGGTTTAAAAAATTTTTTTTTTACCTCAATATTTTTGCATAGAAATTCAATAAGGAAAGTTCTTAATTTATTGCAATAATGTCCTTATTTATTTCGTGTTTTGTGTGTTTTTTTAAATCGAATATCATAATTTAAGAAAAAAGGCATCCTTTTTGTTATAATTTTTCTTTCTGTTGCCACATTTGAGGATATCGTAGAATTTTATATAGTTTTTTACAGAAATTCTTAAATATTTCCCGTTCTATCTATTTCCTTAAAGATGTTTTCAATGTTCTTTTATTCGCTTAAGTTAAAAAAAAAGGTGTTAATTTCAATAAAGGAACATTGTTTTGTAAATAGTGTTTTAAAAGAATTGTTCTGAATCAAATAACTTTTCGGTTACGATGAAAAATAATTGTTTGCTAAATAAGATATTGAATGTAATTTGTTGATATAACTTTAAAAAAAATTTACGTATTAATTCATGATTAAAAATTAATTTAAACTATGTATATATATATACCCCTACAAAAAAGAATAAAAAGATAAATTCCTGAAAAATGTATATTTTTAATATGGATTACAGTTAGAAAAATTTAAATTCTTTCTGAGCTCTTTTAAAAAGATATCATTACTTATAAATATTTTAGTAAATATACGGTTTTATTTGTGTAATTCTATTTTTTTCAGGAATTTTTTATTTTTTTCTTATAAATATTTTATGATTCTGTCTATTATAGTCATTAAAGGTATTCATTTTCATTTTGTCTTTCTTTATTTCTAAAATATATTTAGGTATATTAACTATTTATAACATAATTAATTATGCTTTTTTACTGTATAAGTGTGACATTGAGCTGTAACTTTACCTTAATTGAATTAACTTGGTACTGTTTTTAATATTAAAGTATTTCATTAGTGACTGTACGGCCTTAAGGAATTTTAAACACAATATGGAAGGCTTTAAATACGATATTGAATCTAGATTTATTATTTAAGATTGCATGTCCGAAAAGCCTTAAACACTCTGCATTACTTTATATGTACATGCAAAGACATAAAATTGGGTCAATTTGTCGTACTAAAAAACGTGAGCCTTATTTCTCATTTAATAATATATATTGTTTTCAATTTGGATCTTTATTCATAAAAGATGCTTTAATCCGTCTTTTACAAATTAGAATGCTATTGTAATATAATTGAGGCAAATGTATTATAAAAGTTAAAATCAACCTTTAAAAATTATGTAATCACTCTGAAGAATGAAAGAAATAAACACATTCTCTCTAAATTCCACATTTAATTCTTCATCGATTAAATACTCTATTCCACAATGTTTACAGAAGGATTTTTTATACTAAGTCAATGGTTATTCTTCGCCAAAAATATTTCTAAAAATATACATTAAAAAGTGATTTACATACGGAAAACAGAAAATCAGAGACTGTCAAAAACACACGAGACTAAAGGTATTGGATATTAAATTTTTGCCTTTTTTCGAGAAACGTAGAGAAACAAAACATATGTGCATGACTATGGTTGAAAAATGTACAACATTTTTAACACAAGATTTTGTGTTAGAAAACAAGATCCTCAAAGAACTGAAAAGCATATAATTATGTTCTATCTAGTTAAAAGTTCTAATTATAAAATCAATAAAATGTTATTACTTTGCACACACATGTGTGAAAAGTTTCTATTGTATTGGGAAAATACTCCTTTTTGAAAATAAAAATTGAAATGTGAACTAAAAGTAATCATAGATTTAAGAAATGTATTTTTTTGATACCATATAATAAAAAAATAGATACCAATTAAAAATATGTATTTTATTTATATAAATATCAAATATATTTTTCTTTAAAATAATTGACAATTATTTATAAAAATATTCAAATTTTTCTTTAAAACTCGTCCTTTAACAGTGTATTTCATACTGATACAAATTTGATGATTTTCCATGAAGCTTTAACTTTTTCCTTTTTACAAAGAATAGAAATTTACTTACTAACAGAAAATCAATAACTTGGTGCAAAATAAATTCCCTGTATTTGCCTTTCTTCGGCATAAATTTACACATATATTTATAAGATAATATAAAATAAAATTTTATGTACGATAAATACTTGAAATAAGGTTAACAAACATACGAGATACTGGTAATCTTGAATTTCAAATTTTCTATGCAAAGTGTTAGAGGAACATTATTTTGAATTTCTGTAACAATATATTTCAATGCTTTTCTCATATCCAACATAAGTAGTTTTAATTCATACCTTTTTTTCTTCTTTACTGAGCAAAAAGTTATCAAAGTTAAAAGTATTGGTGCAATTCAAAAGTACAGTTATCGTCATGATGAAATTATATAATTAATAACTATTATATTATTTGAAGCAGTTCAGGAAATAATACTATGAGGATATTGTAAAATGTTTCCTGAACAAATGAAATGACTACAATGATAAGTGAATAAAAGAATGTATTGTATTTAAATTAAGATATCCAACAACTTGCGTGAAAACTTTTAAAAAAAAATAGATATATGGGGATTTTTTTTGTGTGGTTTTTAGATTTGTTTAGTACATGTTCAGAAAAATATGCTAAAATTAAGGAGATAAAAAAAATTATTATTTCTAAAATGGACAAAAATGGGAAAAAAGTTACAAAAAATAACATAAACGTGGCCCATTCTGTACCAAAAGTTTATGAACAAATTTTCACTTTTCCAATTCTGATGTGCTGCTATGTTATTCATTTTTGAAAGACCCTCAGATAAGTGATATTTTAAATTTTACAAAAACTAGAGCCCTTCATTTTAGTTATTATATGAAATTGCTTAAAAAACAGTGATTATAATAACATAAGGGATTGTAAATTTTGTAATAAAACAGAGTCTGATAAATCCTGAAGGTTAAAACACCCTTCCATTATTATACAAAACATACACAAAAAATTTCAGTTAATTATTTTCAAAACTTTTTGAGCAATCGCTGTCCCCGTTTGAGCATTTACAAAAAGACACATTTCGAGTAAAACATGTTTTAAAGTATGACATATCTTGCTTAAAGTAATGGCATCTACTTTTACTAAAACACTTGTAGTTTTTGTTCTAGTGAGCGGAAAATAATAAACTTGATATTTTTATAAAGCTAATAAGATGAGCTATAAAATAAAATCATAAGAAAAATTTGTCCATTTTTGGGAAATTTTATAATTTTAGGGTAGCCGAATAACTTAACTAAATATAAGTATAATAGTTATTGCAGCAAATAGTCCAATTATTGCACAAAAAGACTAATTGAATTTCTACAGTAATTTATTTATCAATGCAAATTCATATAAAGTAATGAAATTTTAATTTATCTTTTTGTGTTTATAAGTAACGGTACAGTGGCAATCTCTCTTTCTGTATTCGGCCAACAAGATGGTATTACTGCTCATAAGGCATCTCCAGTGAAGCAGTATCTCGTCAAGGAATTCTGGGACCAAATAATTGGGTATGATGGTGTCAAAGATTAGCCTCAAAGTTCATTTGATCTGTCTTCACTAGATTCTCATATTTTACGGATATCTGAAGCAGTGACTATGTGCAGATGTCGTATGTGACATCTACACAAACATTAAGGACTCTAAAAGGCACATTATAGAAGACAACGTGCTACGTTCTATACTCCAACATGCACAACGTGACATTCAAACGAGAATACAGATGTTCATTGCTGCAAGTGGTAAGAAGTTTGTACATTTCAAAAAATATATTGCTAAAACAGGTTTTTTTCTTCTCACGTCACAGTGTAGTATCTCACCAAGAAGTAAATGCGCTATTTAACGATTTTATTACTGTCCACGGTGTCTCTTTTCGTATTAAATCGACGATGCTCTACAACCTTGTAAATCATTTTACTTCCCTATCTTGTTCCGTTCTTGAGATAGGAAGGCTAACTCCACAGTTTTCCATCAAATAAGGCCTTAGATAGATTTTTCAGCAACACACGATTACTTTACTATACCTAAGATACCACTTTTAGGAATATAACAGCAGCGACTCCGAAACAAGGGACAAGAGACTTTAGTGGGGCATATTTTATATATACTAACATTATACTATTGGATCTATCATATTTTTGACCTATGTTGAATTGTTATATTTCTTTGTATTGCTCCACACACACGCGCGCCTTTTTTGTTGATGTTATATATATATATAAATTTGACTGTTATCGCAAAAGTTAAATTTCAGTAGATTCTGAGAATCTCGAGTTAACTAATGTCACAAAAATGAATAAACATAATTTTACTCCACCAAGTAAAGTAAGCCTAATTTTACATTAAGTTGAAGTAAACATGTTTTGAGTATACTCCTATGTATTGAAATTTACAATAATTTTTGTTAAATTAATTTTTAAAAACTTCTATAAAGTTCAAAACATTTTGTGCAATCATTTTAAAAATTAATTCATGGCATTAAAATAGAAATACCTTCGTTTTTCTACTGCAGTATCTAACGAATAACTTCAGATCACGTATAATAATAGTGAATTTCGGTTTTATTTAGCGGGTTTGCGCGGGTTTTATTTAGTGTATTAACTTGGAAACCTGTGTATGTCCATAAACACAAGTCTTCCATTTACCATGAATGAAATGCTATAACGACATCCTACGGAATCGAAAGAGAAGAAAAGGAAACCACTTGGCTTTATTGTGATCTATCTATCACAAGATAAGGAGAAGAGAAAGCCGTTTCATGTATACTTAATCCTACCTTCTAATAGCAACCGGTTTTTCAAGCGTTTCGGGACATTCGAAATCGCCAGAGGAAAGGATCATTAATCTGGATTATCAGCAAACTAATAATCAAGAAGCAAATCCTTAAGATACTCGCAATATTTAACAAAAATAAGTTTGCATGTAGAGATTTTGTTATTTTAAAATTTTAAAAATACCAAAACTAAGCTAGAAGGCATTGCTGCACAGATTTAAATAAACTGTTCTCTTAAGGTACTTTTTTTAAAATTGAAATTTATATCTATAAATTGAACTATTTGAACACATACAAATAGATGTAAAAACTATTTTATGCCAAAAATGTTTCAAAATTTAATAGAAATGTGATAGTTATCGACAGTAATTTAAATTAATTAAAATTAGCAAGTTAATTATTTTATTCATTAATACATTGAGTCATAGCAAAAAAGTAAGAAGTTTAATTTTCAATTAATTGAGAAGATCTCCTGGTTGTAAGTGTAATGGGAATTGAATTAGTTCAGTGGGCTTAGGTATACTTATTATAAGGCTAATTATGTTATAACCTCAGGTTCAGCAATAACTATTAATTTAAATCTTTGATTCCCAAAGTTGTCTATATCGACCCCTTGGGTTGACTGCGAAACACAAGGAGTCCTTGTCAGTGGAACACAATTAGGGTTCGGGGGGGGGTATAAATGAGGATCTACGATAGGAGCTCAGATTTAAGTACATCATAAATTTAATAAGGAATAACTGACATACATAGATGTCAACTCTTTATTTAAATAATACATTATTACAATATAATTACGTATCTATTAACTATATTAAAGTTCGAGACTAAACTAATGTGGCAATTTGTTTATGTGAAGTTATTTTTTCACGAATAGCTGAAAGCAGAAACGCACCGAAGGTACTAATAGGTGGGTAGTAATCAGATGAATCCATCACCAAAATTAAAAACAATACATACTTAAAAAGATATTAATTAAAAACTTTAAAGTGAATAATTGGCTTACTGCAGGGGACTTCAATGACTCACGGAACCCTTTGGTTTTTTCGTGGAGCCTCTTTTCCAAACTTAGAATATATCCTAAAATACATATTTAAAATTGATCAACATGTTATAGATACTTCATAGACAATTAAAATAAGTATTGCATTTTATATTCAAGTTTTTAATCTAATTTAAGGTAATTCATTCATTAATAATATTAATTTGTGATCCAAGTATCACCTACTCATGCATTATGTTTAATAACTGGGTTATGTGCTGGCATTTTTTTACACAAACTGTCTTAAGTCTAGGTCTATTAAGATTATCTGCAGTCGTGCCGCTTCATATTCTGAGTTTAGTTTATTTTTATATCTTGTTTTTGTAGCCACCCACGTTGAGAGAGAAATATTTTTCCTTTAAATACATTGTTACGAATGGCATCAAAATGTTTAGGACTGTGTGAGATATCCTGTACATTTTGCATGAATTTGCTACCTAAAATTTAGGAGCTGCTCTTACTTAAATTTAGATTTTAACGTGTGTGTGTGTTGAATCTGTTTATATGTAGACAGGATGTTCCCTCTCCTTTATTATAGGTGTTTTATTCTTTAAATGAAAAAAAGGTGCAAAACATATTACTGACGATATAAAATTATATTTCGGGGAAGTAAACAATAAAATATTCACAGGGTATAAAGAAAAACGCTTTAATGCTCCTGTATTATATTATAATAAAAATTTAAAATGTATAGCAGAGAAGTTATTGTGCATAAATAAAATTTTCGTATTGACTGGGATGAGATTTAGATGCTTGTGGTTGTAAAACTTTTTAGAGAACGTGAATCAGTTTTGTATACAACCTTAATATTTTATTGTGACTCATAGAACCCCTAGGTATGCCTCGTGGAACCCCAGAGTGCCATGGAACATGGTTTGAAGACCACTGGCCTACTGTATTGCACCCTACCGGACAAAGACTCCAATGATTGAGATGGAGAAATCTTCTCAATATTTCTGCTTTAAAAAAATGCCATCTTATCTTCCGTACTGAAATCAGACTAAAAACAGACAATCAATATGACGTTTCAAACTAATTTACACATTTAAATGACTTCTATTCAGATTTTGAAACTCGGTTTGTGGTTGCTTTGGCTATGTTAACGCCACAGTTCGGTGGCATTATAATCCATACCATCCACACCAATTTTTATGACGGGATTGAAGACACGGATGCCATAAAACAAGAAGAACAGATTGGAATGAAACTGACGAAGAACTTAAGTTTATAAAGAGGTTTAGAATCAGGTTCATCTCTTTCACTAAATGTGTTTATTTTTTGCTTTGTCATTTTGTGTAACTGGTACTAAAATTTAATTTGAGTGTAATTAATAAATGCTTAAAATTGACTCATATCTCTTCAAGTTTTCCCGCTACACTTCACTACAATTAGAAATTTAAATCTTTTAAAATAGCTCTATACCAGCTGCCAAAAACGCACTTATATTCGATGTTACAAAAAAGTGCTTTATATTTGATTTACAAAAATTCATCATTAGGCAAGAAGAGGTCTACTCAAAACCGGAATACATACCAAGTGGTCTATGAGACAAAAAGTTTGGAGACTTCTGATTTAAATAGATGTTTAATAAATAATGAAAGTCTAAGTGCTTATGATTATTTTCATAAGAATTCGTTAAAGAATGTCTTATTTATATGAGATTTGATTTAAATAAATTTGAAAAAATCATGTAAAATATATAAATCTTTGCTTTAAAACGATGAAACTCAATACATTCCTTTGAATTGAAAGAAAAAAAAATTAAAAATTTTGAAATGCTGGAATTTTTTGTTTTTTTGTTAACATCTAATGAATTAGAGAGTATCTTAGAAAACTGATAGTTTCACACGATTTAAATAAAAAGAAATTTTAATAAAAAGCACACAAAAAAAATAATGCAAAAGTTTTTATTTTCTGCACTACATAAACTAGGAAAGCGATAAAAGTTTTTTAAAAAACACATTATTAATTGATCTTTAATTATCCCTTTATTATCTATAACAACGGGGAAATATTATTTTTAAAGCTAATAACTTTATTGTCCATGTTTGTAAAGAGTTTATATCTCTACAAAGAACCGATTTTAAATTTGAATTTCACAAAAAAAAGAATTACTGAAACTTAAGAATTAATAAAATTCTTCCTTATTACTTGTGTTATTATTTCCAAATATGTTTATTTGAAAAGAAGAGGATTTGTTCATTAGTAGAAGGGATATAAAAGTTAGACTGAAACGCATAAATACTATAGTCAATTTTATTTTTCATCCATTATCTTTAATAAAACCCATCCTGGGTAACTGGAGTTCCTAGAAAAGCTACGGTAGCTCATTTTAGACCTTTGAAAGGTCACGATTGTCTGAGATTTCATCTCTACAGAATTGGTATCACCGACTCACCGGGCTGTACTCTGTGTGACTCTGGTCAGCCTATGACCAAGGAATATTTGGTGGTGTTCTCTGCTCTAATTAGTCTCAATTCAATTGTCGAAAAATATTGGGCAGCACGAGTACTAATTGCACAGGTGCTATTGTACTGTGTGGCATTTGTAAAATAAATAAATATTTCATCAATGGTCCTTTTAAACTTGTACGGCAACTGCGTCGTTTCACAGTTAGAAAAATGTAAGAAAAAATCAAAAATATAAGTTTATCTTAGTTAATGAAAGATAAATCCGTGCAAACTTAATTGCTTTATTAATAGCTGTTAGCATTAAAAAATATTTCAGTTGTCCTTCAATTTTATTGAAAATAGAAATTCTATGCGAATAAATTTCTAATCAAAACAAGTCGTAAATACTGCTAATTTGAGTGCTAACCATTCTTCCTAATTATCTTGCTCTGATATCCATGTGTCCTAATTAGAAACAATAGCTTAATATCTTAGTATACAGCACATACGCAAACATGAATCTGATTCCTAATTTAATCGTAGAAAACAAATTAGTCCTTGAAACATAAAATATTTATCTATTGAATTACATTTTTTTGTATTTTATTGATTTTGTTATTGTTCATTTTTATTTTGATTTTTTCGCTAGAGTTTTCTTCCGAGTATTAAGAGCTTTATGAATATTAATCAACGCAAATGTTTCAATTAGGGTCTTATTACTAGGTTTCATTAAATCTTCTTAACAGTTTTTTAAACCTTTGTTTAAATCTTTAATTAATTTTCCTTGAAAACAAGAGAACGAAAATAATTAATTTCATTTTCACAAAGGTCTAAATTTGATAAGAAAATGTAGAACTAAATGATAATCAGTGATGAATGCTTTTTTGTTTCATTAAACATTTGAGTAGAATTTGAATAGTTGTCACATAGATTTTAGTTTACCTAGGTCACATTTAATGAATAATTGTTCGGAATGCATACACCCACGTCCACTATTCAAATTACTAGAAAAAGGCTAGAGCAATTCATTCAAAGATTGTAAGAGAAATATTTCTAAATATTCTACATGTTCTTTTACATACTATGTCTTTGTAAATAATCTCTTCATCAATTCACTTATTACGAATTCCAGGTTCATATTTGTATAAAAAAGATATATGTTTTTTTTTTCATTTTCTGCTTAAGAGGTTATACACAGTATGTCATATAAGTTTTAAAACTGGGTCTGGAAAAATAAATGGAAACAAGGACTTTATTCCAGGTTTGGTTTTTTATTCAAAATAGGATCATCATGATTCAATGCCCTTGTTACAGCAATTTATTATTGAATCGGACTCCTGTTGTAGATCACTTTGCGGAATGCCCTGAAAAGAAAGCACTGAAAATACTTGTAAGGCTGAAATATCTTCAAAATAACATCTTTTAAACTTTTTTTTAAAGTTTTGGGATTAAGAATAGTCAGAGGGGGCTAAAACAGGTGAACAAAATGGATGGTTCAACATACAGACATCATATATTGCTAAAAATCGACGAACAGTAAGGGAGGTGTGACTGGGTGCAATAAACACCAACAGATCACAGTTCGAAATTCTGAATGAATGTGACAAATTTTAACCTTCAAACGCTTTAAAACAGCTAATTAGTACTGACCTGTAACTGTTTGTCCAGTTGGAACAAATTATTTGTAGATAATACCCTGACTATTGCAGAATGTAATGAGCATTGTTTTAATTTTGGATGGAAGATTTCTTGATTTTTTTTGCTTGTGGTGAATTTTGTGACTTCCGTTCCGCCCTTTGTCGCTTTGTTTCAGAATCACATTGGAAACACCAGAACTCATCACCTGTTACAATGGACTTTAAGATGTTTGGTTCGTTTTCAGTGGTGTAATGAAATCTCTGCAATGTGCACTTCTTATTGCTTTTTGCTTTGTGGAACAAATTTAGTATACACTTTTAACTAGTCCAAATCTTCATGCAGGATAATTCGAATCGTTTCTTTGTTGGTGCTTAAGCAGTCTTCGATCAATCTCGGTGATCACAGTGATCGTTTGCCATGAAATTTTTTACTTTTTCAATAATTTCAATTAACTTGATGGAATTAGCCTTCCACTACGTTGATCATCTTCTACCGTATCTCTTCGATCCAAAAACATTTGTACCAAAAAAAAAATTCGATCTACTTAAGCAACAGTCACCGTAAACTTCTTCCCTGAGTTGGTATGTTTCCTAAGCATTTTAACCAAGTTTTGCTTTAAATTTAATCACCACTCCTTTCTCCATCTTAAAAATTCACTTCTCTCTGCAATGAACGTTTGTCTTCTTTCAGCTGCTTAACTAAATGAGCTCAACTTTTTGGCTGCTTGTCACAGACCATGGACCTTATGACACATGCGCATTTACACTCATGGTGCCATTAGAACCTGCTTTCTGGGGGATGAGTTTTAAAACTTATTTAACGCACCATGTATTTTTGCTTAAAATCCATTTAAGAATAAGATACCAATTGTAAGATTCGCCGGACCAAAACAAAACTATATAGGTGGCGCTCCCATTGAAATGGAGGAGGAGGAAGAAAGACCACAATGTGTGTGGCGGAGAAAGCGATGTCGGCTACACCCTGTAGCTTCAGATATAAAAATGGCGTGTAAATATTTTAATGTTTGATAGTAGTGTATTTTTATATTTGTTTTATATGTGTGGGCTGTGTGGCTTCTAAAAACTTAAATAAATCTTAAGCCACTGAAGATGAGTTGAGTACTTTTATTCCTGGTGTGACGAATTCTTCTTCGTTGATGAATTAATGTGTGAACCTACAGCAGATCTACAAGAGAAAAGTTACTCCAATAAAAACATTGTTCGGCGTACTAATAAAACAATGATTTTAACCTATTTCCAATACCTATTAGCCGATACTTCATATTTAATGTTAATGAAGTTAGGTCATTGATTCAGCCCTTGTGTTATTAAAGACTGGGCATGTAGAGGTGTTGATACACTTTAAATAAGTATGGGCTCAATATTCCAGCATAATTCTGAGATTTGGGAAAAGGAGTGTCAAATATAAGGTATGGTCCTCATCATTTGACTATGGTTGAGAATTTGGAGATCCATCTCAAATAACATTCACGTTAGTTCTAAATGTAGTATTAGTAACAAAATGTTCAATTTATTTGCACCTGTTGCATAATTGTATTGAACTAAATAGCAGTTTTTTTTGTAAGAAGAACGTAAAAGTGTATATTAACTGGTGTAAAAACAAGCAAACAATCCCCATGAAATATGTAAAACGTTTAATAAATTATCATCTCTTTAAATACCTTGACCTATTTAACAGTAATAAAGGAAAAGTTTAAAATATGTTAAATATGTGTTTTATCAGACACATTTAAATAAAAATGAAAGAAGTGAAAGATAAAAATTAACCGTCACTGTAAAAAAAAATTAATGATTTATATATTTCTTTAAAAATCCCTTTTTTAATAAAAGCTTTTCATAATTTCTTTTTTAGCTATGCCGGTATAATATTTTTTATTTAAAATTGTATCATATTCCCTAGAAAAATTATCGAAATATTAAAAATTATTTCATTCGTTACAAAGATAATGTATTTTAGCACAATTAATATTTTAAAGATAATTGATTCCTATTTAATGTTTAAAATGAATGTTTTTAAAGTTTCATAAATATCGGCACGGTTTTTTTTCATTGCAAAAATTAAATTAAGAGAGTGTTTTTAATTCGTTATTTTGTAGAAAATAATAAAAAAAAAAAAGAAAATATAACGTTTTCTTTCGTATTTCTGTAAAATAAATTTTATTTAAACATTACATTACATTGTGCAGCAAATCGTAGCTTTAAATTTTTATCCAGAGAGACATAATTTTTGGCTCAAAAAAGAGCAATGTTTTTAAAAATAATTATTTTTATTGATTTTTGATTTTTGTCTAATTATTGGAGATCAATACTATTGAAATTCTCTCCCCAAATAGTCCTCAAAGTTTCTTTTACTATAATAAATTGTCCTTATTATCAGTTTCTATAAGCCCCTTAAGTTAAAGGGCACATTTCAGTCCCTTTTTTTTCTCGAACATTATTTAAATAACGAAATTTAATTATTTATAAACTATAAATAGTTAGCATTGAAATCTTGCATGTAAATGTGTTTTTTAAACTTTGAACTATTACTTCAATTCTATTCGTATCATTCCTTGAATTAACATTTTAATTAATTAAGAGAAAAAAAGTGAATTAGAAGGATTCTGATAAAAATAGCATTGAATTCCAAAAATTAAAACATACATTCAATTACTGTGGTGATAGCTTTCTTTTAATGGAAAAATCATGGTTAAGGATAATTTAATTTAAAAAATGAAATCCATTCTTTTCCTTAAGAACAAGCTTTCAGCTTAAAACTGACTGAATTACAACAATCTAACAAAGTTAACATTATCTGATCAAAGCATTTTTTTCAGAAAATTTGCATTGTTAAATCTCATTTGACCTTAATTATGCGTTGTCTATTATGCATTTTTTCTTATAATTGATGATTCTTGCCTCAATGTCAGTAGAAGGGATTTATTATTGTTCTCGTATGTGTAAAAGACGGGCAAGATATATTTTGTAAAAATACACATACGCTTTGAATTTATTTTTTTATAATGAAATTGTTTTTTTGTGATTTATTTCAAGTTTTTCAGTTCTTTTAGTAAAATGCAGCAAAATTAATCAAAACGAAGTGCAGGCCAACAAATTTTGTTCATCAAAGTGTTTCTTTAAATTTCATCTTCTATCTTACTTGTGGTGAGTAAATCTAAACCAACACAGGAATTCAAAATTTAAAAATAATGCTTAAAGTCGGAAAAAATAACTTCCTTAATGGAGTGTAATTCGTAAAACATTTGGCAATTTTTAAGAGGACATAGTACGATTTACATAAGTTTTTTTAACTTGATGATTTTCAAAAATTTTGGTTGCTCTCCATGTGTATGTATCATGTTAAATAGATTCTGTGTTCTGAATTTCATAAAAGTTAACCTTTTAAATTTAAAATTCATAAAGTGATTTAAAATGCTACTCCTACAAAAATCAATGTACGCACATGGAATTAGATGTACAAGTACATCAATTTATAACAAAAGTTGGCATTGGGTGTTGTGATAACATGATTCGTATGCGTACAATACTTCTTTTTATGATTACTTATTGAAAATTCCTTGAAATATGTATAAATTCTAAATTTAATTACTTAAAAAAATTAAGTATTGATTTGTTTCAAAAATGCATACCAACTTTTGTTATATGTATTAATAACAATAGTTAGGAAAAAATATCAAAACATTTGGCACAATAGAAAAAAAGACTTATCATTTTAAATGAATACAAACTAGTTATTTTATTTTTTTGAGAAAAGTCAGTTAAAGTTCTGATTTGCGATTGGGTTGTGAATAAAAACGAACACAATCGTTCTCATAACTTTGAGCTTCATAAACTTAGAGCTTTTAAATTTTGTGAGATTATAGATAAGTATATAAAGATAATTTAGGCTAAAAAAATGTTGATTTTTTGCATATATATGTATATATGCATATATGTATATATATGCATATTTTAATGTTTTGTATTTATGATATATTATATATATTTCTTTTCTTTATATATATATATATATACATATATGAAAAATGGATTTTAAATTCATTTCCTAATTTCTGCATTAAGTTCAATTTCATGAATTTTTTTATTTAATTTCTTTTATTAAAATCTTGTTGTTGCATTTTAACTGTTCTAGTTTATTTCTTATCATTAAAATATCGTGCATCAAATATAGTAGTTTAAAGAGGTATTGAAATTTGAATATTATTCGACAACTTTTACAAAAAAATTCAAGCACTATTAAAAAAGGCAGTTGAAACAATTCCCCAGCTCAAAATCACGATCAAATACAAAGAGTGGAGCTCGAGTTGTTATCTTATACATCTTTCTCCGAACCGAAAAAATCTGTCCTTTAACTCCATTTTAAGAGTATCAATTTTCTTCCGTATGTTATACTTTGCTATTCAAAATAACCGAATCTCGCAACTTTTGAGAGATATTATTTGGGAATATTAGGAAGGAAATAATGAACTTCATTTGGAAATAGTGAACTAAATTTGGGATAGTAATACAGTTTGGTGAATAACCCTGTAAAACATTAACGTAGATGAAATATTAACGAAAGTTACCTAACTGATTTTCAAAATAGTCACTTCTCATAACTATGCACTCCTGAGATCTGCTACATATGTCCTGGAAATTTTGTAAGAAGTCTTCTTTTGTGATGGAGTTCAAAAGCCTTGTCACCTTTCGTTCGATCTTAGGAATATCGTCAATATCAATAACACGTTCTTCTGATCCCTAAATTCTCGGTAACGATTTGTCGCACGATTCAAGGTTAATCTGCAGTTCATCTATCATGCGCACAGCTAATTCACGATCTTTAGTGATTAATTTCATCACTCTCTCAATGTTTTCGTCACTGACAGAGGGCACCAGTCTTCCGCTAAGGGGGTTGTTTGAAGCCCTTCTCCTGGTTTACGAAAACGGGTGAACCACTAGTACACACACTTCTTGGGCAGTGCTTGAACTTCATAAACACGTAACAGCATCCATTAGTTTCTTTTGGTGTCTTGCCAAGTTTTAAACAAAATTTTAAATTCATCTTTTGTTCGTTCATTTTGCTGTTTTCAGTTAAGCACCAACGAACTAAACAAGCACTTTGTAAAACAAGTCTTACGCGGAACAGAGCGGTCTCTCAACTGAACAACGGCGAGGGCATATTATCAACACCTGTCGCTACGCATGTGCAGCGTTTTGTTTCGCCGGTGTCACCGGATCAGCCGTTCTGATTTCATTCACCGGACTTTACCTTCAGCCGTTGCACATTTTCATAAAATGAGAGAAGTGGTTTGTCTTCTTTCCCTTTACTTAGCCATATAGTATCCTTATCAGTATTAAACATTTAAAAGAGGAAATTAGGTACAAACTTGGGATTTATAATATAGATATAAAAATATACACAAAAAGTTAAAAAACCTAAGATAACTATAGTCAACATAGTAAAAAATATTACCCACAGTAGTACTTTAGCAAACTCCTGGCCTGAGGAACCAAGATTGCAGGTTTAAAGAAAGTTTTACGGCTAACCAAACTTCACCTGTTTTTGCCAATACTCTGGACCATAGGAAAGTAAGGAATATCAAGAAAATTCAACTATTACAAATAATACCACACGCTATTAATATAAAACGTTAAAATTATAGCATATAATAATTACTAATATAAGTTAAGATCACACTAAAAAAAAACTAGAAGAAAAAACTAACTACGTGAGTACAGCAACAACGAAGAAAGGAGTATATCAGTAACGCATAAAATTAGTAAATTTTGATAAAATTACATTAAGTCTATATATATATATACATCAAAACACTTTAAATATTGTTTTAAATTTATAGAAAATAAAAATAAACCCAAATATACACAATAATTATTAAATAAAATATATTATTATTATTATTTTATTTAACATGCGGCATCATCTATCGATTAAGTGTATTATATATTTTTCCTTTCACTAAGAACTGTTAGAGATATAATTGTAAAGAAAATTAGCAGGTATCCATGTTCAATACAAGGTTTAATAAAGTTATTAAATTAAATATATATTAGATTTATTATTAATAATACATTATTAAAGTTAAAATATAGTTAAAAATAATATATATATAATATATATATATATATATATATATATATATTGATAAATTCGAATTCCAGTATGTACTTTAGGAATGTTAAAATTGAAATCATTTTCTTTATCATAAATTTTACAGTGTAATTTATAATCCTTAACAAACAATGATACATCCAAGTAATTAGTTTTAACTGGATTACTATTAATTTTAACTAGGATCAGTATATATGTATATATATATATATATATATGTATGCATCAGAATAATGTAAGTATATAAACAATATTCCTAAGCTTTTTATTATTCAAGTAGTTAATTTTTGGTTTAAATTATTTTCTCATAGGTAAATCCGTTAATATGAGAATAGATATTTTATTATTGGAAGTACTTGATATGAATAATACTTTATGGCACGGGATTTGATTCACATTAACTGGTTACTTAATTTGAAAGAAACTGATGAATGCATGCATCATTTTAAAAGGGCATAACATTTACTATATGTTTAGGAAATTTAATGATTTTGTTGAAGTATATATGAAAACATCAGGAATATTTTCTAACAACTATATTTAAATTATATGAAAATACGAGAGTGAAAACTACGTAGAGATAGCTTTTTCAGACCGATATTATTTACTCTAGGCACTCTAAAAAGAGCAGAAACACATATACTCAATAAAAGTCATGATGTATTCTGATACAATAAGTCAGATTCAATTGTTTGCTATTTGCATCAACAGCTTTAATAATGTTTTTCAATAGATTACGAAAAAGTAGCTCTGTTTAGAAAATAAACCAGCACATCTTGAATACTGGTAGAATATTTGTATTGTAGACAGCTCTCCATAACATATTTAAGACAATCTGGGAATGCTATTTATTGTTTAAATGGATCTATTTTGAAAAGTATTTTATGAATGCATGCATGACTGAAGATCCTAATTGATTTGAGATTTTAAAATCACATTCTGTCCTTCTAGAGGCCATGAGTGTAGTGAATGATATATATTTTCTATACTTTTCTTTATATGAAATTGTAATAAAATGCATATGCATTGGAAAGCTTAAATTAGAATTTTACTGTTATTATAGCACTAAGAAATCGGTTTAACCAAATCAGTCTATTTTGAAGCATAATATAAGCACATTATTATTTTCTTAGTCAAGTTTATTATTCTCTACAAAAAATTGACACATGCAGTTATTGTGAATAGTTTATTTTTATAAATTTGTTCTTTTAAAATGCGTATTACATTACTTTTTGGTTAAGAAAAGAGAGTTTAATGATTTATAGAATTTTTCACGCTTTTACAAACAATGCATGGAGTTCATCATTAAAATACAATTTAATGTAATTAATAAAATGTTTAGCTTTAAATCATTCTAAATTTGAAATGTTGCAAAACGCAATTCCTTCAAAGATTAATTTCTCTTTTTACTTCTAATTTCATTATACTCGGCACCCAAAAACTCTGCACTTGATAACCTTGTAGTTCGGATAAGTCAGGCATACCCTTGTAGGCCGAAAAAACTCCAGGAGAAGACCCGTTGAAGGTACCAGAAGTGCACACAGTACAGCATTTCTTTTGAAAAATTGCCAGTTTTTGGAAAGTTGGCTATTTAATTTTCATTACAGACAGCTTTATGCTTTCGTAAAGCTTTTTTCTAAAATTTGGCTGATTAAGGTGAATTACTCTATATAATGTATTCATTAATTTTCCATTTCATGTAGCAAATATGATCAATACCTTTATAAAATACGCACTTTTCCTTTGTTTAAGTGTATTCGGGCAGTATATTTCTGTTGCAGGCAAAAAATACATACAGGGGAAATACAATATTTGATGAATCAATTGTACATATTCTTTTTTAATCCCATTCTCAATAAACCAGTATTTTTAGAAACTCAACCACACTTCGGTCAAATTTAGGCCCAGCATTTGAGACGCTATTGCACATGTTATTTATTTAATTGTCTTAAGTAAAATATTAAATTTTTCTTCACAAAACACTTCTCTTTGGGAAAAATATTTATCGTTATATAAAATTATATTTTCAGCACGAATAGATTTTTAAAAAAACAGAAATCTCATACTCGGCAATTTTTTAGATACCAAAGCAGACTTTATATGCCTAAACACAAGGTGACTAATTTTTTCCAGAGATATCAATGTTAATCAATTTAAACTCTGTTTTAATAAAAAAAAAAAGTGATTGCAGGCTAATAAAAGGAGTGTGTGGCATGGCCATCTTATGTGTCTAATTTTCTTCTTTTATTAAACTTTTTCCAGCGTTATTTTCTTTATGAGAAACTAATTGCTTGCTGTATCTAAAAAAATATAAAAACAAAATTAAGAAGTGATGGGGAAGTATTTTGTTGTAATAAGGCAAACTGCAAATAAAAAAAAAATTCCAGAGTTCTTTCTTGCATAAGCCTAGTAATCTAATTTTCTAAAAATCGTAGTCCAATGCAAATTACAACAGTTTTATTTTTTATTGTATGTTTCTTCTTTATTAAAGAAAGGTAAAATTGATTTTGATGAAGCTACTCTTGCTTATATTTTGGTAATTCTTATATAGGTTAAATACTTTTTACAAGTTTTGATCCTTATTTCCTTAATTTAGCTTCTTTTAATATTATGCTTTATATTTTTGTACAGTCTACTTAATATATCGCAGAAAGCTCTCTAAAAAGTTTTAGAAATACATAAAAACTGAAAATTATTTTCTTCTTTTAATTCTTGAAAGATGTCAATGATATTCTTAAAGAGCCAAGGCTTAGTTTATTATAAGCTCTATGTTTTAACTGTATTTAGAAAAATGAAGGCGATAATAAAGGAAAAAGAAACTTTTTGCAGGAAAAAAATATAATTATTTCAGATCCTTTTAAGTAAACAGGACATTTTTCTGCTATAAAATTTAACCTTTGGTATATATAAAATTCCCATTTGCTATTCAAATCTAAATAAATAATGCAAACAGAAATGAGTATATATATAGAATAAAGTTCGGTGAATAGTCCTGTAACACTAACGTAGATGAAATATCAACGAAAGTTACATTACTGCCTTCGAATTAGTCACCTACCCTAACTAGGCACCTCTGAGATCTGCTATACATGTCCTGGAAACCTTGCAAGTTTTCCAGAGATGGAGTTCAAAAGCCTCGTCACGTTTCGTTGGATGTCAGGAATATCGTCAACTCTCTTTCCTTTCAAAAGCCAGTTAGAGTAGAGGGAATAGGAAAAGTCTAGAAGATTGAGGTTTGGCAGTTATAGTGGATGTTCAGTTTGCCACCACCCCCTTTTTTACCAGGAACTGTTTGACG
>BMAO01028544.1:0-29501 GCA_019973975.1 Trichonephila clavata | reverse complement strand
TGTTCTTTCAGTATGTTTCACAATGATCTAGCACACAGGGGGAAAAAACAAGTTTCAATTCCAAAAGAGTATGTGGTTTTTTTAAATTATTTGGTTCTACTTAATAAACGATTAAAGACTTAAATATGAAAGTTTTATTATTGAAGTAACGAATTTTGCAATTATTTTACCACCACATGTTGAGAAACTCAAAATTGGTTATATATGTTAATTACTTACTGTTGGCATAAAAAGTAAGATAGAATATAACAAGAAACCATCGTTTAAGACAAAAGAATAGTATTCTGCACCATAACTTAAAAGACATTTAGTACAGTTTTTTTTATAAAAAAAAAATCGTGAATCCATGAGTCCTTTTTAACACGATTTTATTACCTTCACATGTATATAAAGAATACTTTGAACTCGATGTTTACCCACTTTAAAAGATCAGATTAATTCGAAATTTTTCACACTTGTCAAGGACTGATGACAATACAAGAATTTAATAATTCTGTTCCATTGTTAATCTAGATCATCAAGATTAACGATTTCCCACTTCTAGATTTGGCGACTAATTGCAGGATTGAACACTTGAAGATTAAGTTGCAACCTTAAAGCAAAAACGCATTTATTGTAGATCGACCTAAAAAATAAAAAGTAAATTATATAATTTATAAAAACTAAAAAAACACGCCTTTATAGTTAATCGAACGAAAAAGTAAAAAATAATTTTAATATAAAAATAAAATGTTTAACGAGAAGATTAATTATTTTTATTGTGGTAAAGCGTGGGGTACGGCGTCTGAGGACCTTTAACATATCCGTGCACTCGAAAAAAACATACTTCTTCAAATCAATGTAACTTAGCAATAAAGCAAAACAATCATTTGAAATTTTTGCCACATGATAATCATATATATTTACATTATTTCTCAAATTTTCAGAGAATTTGAGACTAAATTTTAAAAGTTATAAAAAATATAATTTGGACAATTTTTAAAAAAATATGAAATCAATAATTTACTCCGCGCAGGATTCTAAAGTACAAAATTGATCAAAATTTGCCAAATTAATTTTACTTGGTATAAAAATGTTCACTTTCGAATTATACTAACTTTTAAGAAATTTAGAGAAAAAAAAAATTTTTAAATACAATTATAACAAAAGTTTTAAAATTTTAAGAAAGAAAAAAACAAAAATTAAACTTCCTTTCCATTTAAATTCCTTCCCTGTTGAACTGTTTATTCCAATTTATTTCCATTCTTTACCATGTCTGTTAAATTATCCAGAATTAATACCGTTTATTACCATGTCTACGCGAACGTTGTTCTATCTTACTTTTATTCTTGAGACACTTTCTAAGAAAAAAAAACCGCACTACATAAGTCTCAAATCTCTCATTTAGAATATTCCTTAGAGTGTTCCAAATTAATTTTGTGTACAAAATGAAAAAATATTCTATAAAAACACGAAACTTTTTGAATAATATGCTAATATTTGACGAGATGTTCAAATAGATACACGTTTAGTTCACGATACATATTATATTTAAGTACAGTGAAAATTGCTTAGCAAGAAACTAAAAGAACAGAAATATTTTTTAGTATTAAAAGATATTTTACAAAAAAAAAAATTATATATTAACAAAATTAAGTTTATTAGAGTTCATTTTATTTATCAATTAGAAATTAATTAAACGAAAACATTCACAAGATTTTAAAAAAATTAACGCCCAATTTTTAAATTTTTTGAAAAAAAAAAACCTTTATTGAATTATTGAAAAATAATTTCATATTTTTCTTTGCTTTGTTTCTTTTAGCATCAAACTGTCAACAAATTGTTTGATATCGTCCATTTCGTTATTCATTTCATCATTGGAGAATGTACGTCTAAAAATAACTTCTCTTACTTTTCATGATGTTCCTAATTTCAGATAATAGGGGAACAGGAGTTGCATTATTTGTTTCCTTTTCATTGTCGGAATCTGCATCAGTGATATTTTTGGAGCTTTGAGCAAATTTCAAAATGTCTTTTTCTGTCATACTTGGGGCTGTACACAAACATTATCATTTACAACAACGACGTCTTCCAATGATAGAGTAGGACAGTCTTATGATACGGAAACTTTCTCAAACTTCGGCTGATGTTTTCTGTAATTTGTTCATTCCCAAAAGGGAAATAATTTCTTGTTAAGCGATTTTAAGAGGGAAAAAAAACGTGAAAATACATTGTAGCTTGTCGGAACCATTGCATTTTTTCGTGTTAATCGATTTTTCGTCTTAGGGGTGTTAACTTTTTCTGGAGGGCTGAAAATATAAACATAATTCAAATACATATAACTCTTTTAAATAAAAATTAAATAATTCGAATATATATTGCACATTATTTAAAAAGGAATGAGGCTTCAGAAAAGTGTAAAATGTTTAAAATATAATCATAATTTTAAAAATAATAAGCATATGAAAATAAGAAATATTAATTAAGTTTTACTGTGCACGCGCTATTTTCTAAAATAGTAGCCTTTGATGCATAAAACTTTATAGAATTATAAAATGTATCATACACTTTAAGCCGTAGTAAATTAAGAATAATATGTCTTTTGTATTTCAAAATATTAGAAAAATATTAAAATTTTTTTTAAAAAAATTGAAAATATAATTTTTTTATTGTTTAAAAGGATATAATTTATTATTCTATTTATTTAAATTTACTACGGTGTACTAAGGATACATTACACTTTATAAATCAACTTATTGCTAGTAATTAAAGCTAATACTTTTGAAAATAGCATGTGCGCAGTAAAACTTAATTAATATTTCTCATAAAAAAATTTCTTATTTTCATATGTTTAAATTTTTAAAATTATGATTATATTTTAAATATTTTAGACTTTTCTGAAGCCTCATTCCTTTATAAATAATGTGTAAAAGATTCGAATTACTTAATTTTAATTTAAAGGAGTTATATGTATTTGAATATTGTTTATATTTTCAGCCTGCACAGAAAAAGTTAACACCCCTGAGACCCCTTCATTTTCGCTTTAAACCCATTTCACTGTATTTAATAAAAAAAATTCCATACAGTTTTCTAATCAAATATTGACTTTTTAAATTATTCTTAGTTTTTATTTTATTATTAAAATCAATAGCATAATTGCTTGCTGATAGTTAAAATATATTGTGGAGAATGTATCCTATATAAGAGTTGGCAATCAAAGTGTCGGCTTCGACGCACGACTGGAGTTTATAAAGACTGTTGTCTTTGGTTATATAGTAGGAAAATAGGGCAAATAAATGCATCTCATATAATACTGAAAGTATGCATGTATTGTCTTTATCCTATTTTTTTTCATATTGATTCGGAAAAATAATATTCATATAAAATAATATACATCAATTATGTTACATAAATATATGTCCCATAGTACATGAGTACATTGTTAAGAAAGTTGATTTAATTCACTATTAATATCACTTTGAGTATTATTTACATTATTTACACATTGAGTATTATTTACATTATTTACACATTGAATATTATTTACATTATTTACACATTGAGTATTATTTACATTATTTACACATTGAGTATTATTTACATTATTTACACATTGAGTATTATTTACATTATTTACACATTGAGTATTATTTACATTATTTACTCATTGAATATTATTTACATTATTTACACATTGAGTATTATTTACATTATTTACACATTGAGTATTATTTACATTATTTACACATTGAGTATTATTTACATTATTTACACATTGAGTATTATTTATCGAGTATGATACGCGTGAACGTCGGTAGATACTTGATTTATGAATCGTGAAAACAGAGCATAAATGGGGATACCATACCTAGTCGTCCCCAGTGCTCTTCCAGAAACAAAATCCGAACTAAGCTCTGATTTTAAAAAGTGGACAAATCTCAATCTCTCATCTTTATCGAAATCTATGTTTAAATCGCCGCCAAGTATGAGTGGAAGAATATGATACTGTTTCTTCAGTAGTTTAGAACCACCTTCTGTATATGCTAATAATGCCTCGTTGATATAATCTATTATGTCAGTAAAGTTCTGATTGACAGAAATATAAACTGTGGCGATAACAATGGGCTTACCGTATGACAAAGTGCATCTCGCGGCACATATATCTCCCAAATTAGATTTAGTTTGATTAACGTGTTGGGTATTTCTTCTCACTTAAGCATCGTTACTGCCAATAAACTTATATTATGAATCACCAACGTTTTGATAGATGCCGATGCCGTCCCCACGATTAATGCTTAGCCATCTATATTGTGTTAATGATTCCTCTCTTTTAGTTTTATTGATATAATCAACAACGTACTGGATGAATGAATATTCTTCAGGGATGAAATGGAAACCCTTATTGATTCCAAACACGTTAAGCAAAAAGGATTAAAACAATTATGCCATTTTTGCGGAAGGTTGCCATTTTTTAATTACTCGAAGTCAAATTATCCCAGCTCGTAAAATGTTTATATACTCGGCATCCAATATTATAGAATTAGCTTAATAATAGTCGTGAAAACCATTGTAATCATTATTATCTGGATTTCTCCATTTAGTTTTGTATCGAATTTTAATGTAACGCAAGTGGCAAAAAGACATGGAGAGGGAGTAAGATTGCCGCATTTGTCTTTCTGCGCATGCGGCATAAGTTCTCAAAATCTTCAATTCCATACAGGTTTACCACAATCAATTATTACTAAACTTGGCAATTCTAGCAATTGATTTCATTACACTTTTTAGGGCACCCGAAAACGAAAATGCACTCTTTTTCAAAAATACAACTGTGAAAGAGACAGAAAAATGGAAATTTTGAAAATGACAAAACTCCATAACTATTTTAAAGGAATTTTAGTACACTACGTTTCAGCAAACATGTCAAAAGAGCTAAGGCAGGAAAGGTCATTTGGCTCGAAGACCGGTTTTCTCTCGTCGCCAATGACGCTTCAAGTTAAAAAATTTTGTGCTTAATTTTTCAGCTATACTTTCCAAATTTCAAACATCGATAACAAACAACGGTAATTTTTAAACAAAAAAGGTAAAAAAAAAAGACTGCGTTAAGGAATTCTTGTAAAAAGGGTATTAGACGAAAAACACAAAAACATTTTCTTAAAATGTGTAATATTTAAGCAACTTTTTCAATCTTTAGACAGAATACGGATAATAACGTTTTGCTTACGGAAAAAATGTTTCGTGAGATTATTTTTATAAATGAAGAAGCTATTAAATGTTTAATTAGAATTCTGAATATTTTTTGAAAAATCGTAAGAAAAAAGTTTTTTCGTATTTCATTTTTGAAATCACTCTTTTTAAAAGAGAAAAGCATGAACTTCTTTGTAGTACAGAGTGTTGATTCATTACAATGACGAAAACCCATTCAGACTAATTGAAAAATTATTTTCATAAACACGGATCAATATTGCATAATTTTAAAAACTGCTATAAATTTTCAAGAAATTTTCTCTTAACACGAAACGAAATTTGCTTAACATGAAAAGGTTTACCTTCTGGTAATAAACTAAATACGGAAAACACCAGCCGTATTCGACAGTCCTACTTTATCATCGGAATAATTCATTTTAGTTGATAATGCGAGTACAGCACCAATTTTACGATAGACAAAGACATCTTGGAATCTGCTCAAAGCTCAAAAATTTCTTTAATCTAGATTCCGACGATGAAAATGAAATGAATAATGTAGCTTCTGTTCTTACATCATCCTAAATGAGGAATATCATGAAAAGTAGGCGCAGTTATTTAGACAGACATTCTAATGGGGAAATAAATAAAAAATGGATGCAACATCGAACAATTTGTTGACAATTTGATGCTATAAAATGCAAAGGAAAATATGAAATTATATACCAAAAACTTTTTTTTTCAAAAGAAAATTTTGTATTAAATTTGAAATGCTTGTGAATGATTTTTTGTTCCATTGATTTTCTTTAAATGTATGCATAAAAACATATCTATATAAATTAAATGTATTCCAATACACTTAATTTTGTTGACATATGTTTTTTGCAGTATCCCTTAACACGAAAAAATATTTCAATTCCATCAGTTTCGTGTTAAGAAATTTTCCCTGTATATCAGAGCATTTTAATCTCAATTTCAATACAAAATTTCTTATTTACGTAGTATATTTTATTAAAAAGTTAAATTACCATTTTTGATTCAAGTGATTTGATAAAAGAAAGCCATGGTCTTAAATTGCAAACACTATATCCATTGTTATTTAATACTTAAGTCCCATGTTATGGAAATAGCTACTATATACACTTTTTTTTTATCTTATCGACATAAAATTTATAAATTTGCGAGTAATTTCTTGTTAAAAAGTGTTTCATATTCCACAATAAATAAAGTATAATACTCGTGACTTATAGATTATTATTATTGATATTAAATAATTGATCACTGATGTCATATACAAAAACTTTCTTCTACACTAGATCACATTTAGCAATATGTTTTGGCAGTATAACTTGCCATACTTCAACAAAAAACGAAGTCTTTTTCATTCAGTGCCAAGGTATGAAGCAGAGTTTATTGTCAGATGTGATGGGAATATTCAATTCTGGTTTAACCATCTTCCTCATCTCTCAGAGAGAAGAATGTATTATCTAACATTTCACCAAAGCATTGTATGTTATTTTTTTCAAAATTTGGCTTTGATTTCTTTTGTCTTATTTGGTATTACGCTTTCACTCTTTAACAGCCGATTAAAAGTCAAGCTACGCACGTATGAGATGTATTGGGGGAAGGGGATGAAAAGAAAAGGCAGAAATAAGAAATTTTTCTCAGAAACATGTAAATCCTCCATAAACATTGACAAGATCATTTTATTGTATTCCAAAACTTTCGGAATAGTTTAACTGTTATCAGCACAATGATAAGAATCGTACTTTGGAAAGACGGATATATACGTCCGGGGCACATAACGCACCGGTATAGCGCCAGTATACGCTAGTGGCACTTAAGAGGCTAAATAGTCAATAATGTATAAAATAGGGAATACGATACACACAGTAAAATAATTTTCACATATATTTTAATGAAATCTATGGATTTAAACAATTTTTTCGAGAAATTTCTGTTGTAAATTGTTTTTTTTTTAAAAAGGAAATATTCTATGTTTTGAAATTGTGTCTTCATAAAATTTTCCTTTAAATGTACATAACTGATTAATCAATATTGGTACAGGTGCTTTATTTGTAAGATTCCATGTTTTTGTTCTGAAATAAGCAAAAAAAAACTTAGCAATAAAGGGATACTAGTTCTATGAGACCCTATAGGCAATTATGCTTGAAATTACACTGAAGGGACTACTTTGTAGAGCTTCTTATCTTTAGGTACCATTTCCGACATAGAACGCATCAATAAAAGCATCTAAATCGGGTATAAAAAACTGCAGTTGTGGAAAACAAACACTATTTCGACTATAATTAACAAATTACCATCAATGAATAATTTTAATAAGGGGAAATATTAAAGTCATTGATGTTTTCTTAAGTAAATTTGGTATTTTTTATAATAAACAAAAAATACTCGAGAAAAAATTAATTGAAATATAATTTTTCTTATGTTCTCCTTTGATCAAATCACACTTCAAAACCGTCATTATTTTATTTGTTGATAAAAATAATTTTTCTATTTTGTCGTGTTAGTAGTTTTGATATATTTTTTGTAAAGGAGTTAAAATCAAAAACTTAGTGATCAAATTGAAAAATAAGTCTCCATAAAGTTTCCTTTATTTTTAAATTTAACATATTACACATTCTATCCAAAATGGCATCCTTTAAATTCACACATAGGCCTTAAATCTCTCTGTCCAATCATCTATCTAGGCACATGCTACCTCCATTGAAATTTCCACGGCTGCGTTCCTTAAAGAACATTTATTGCATTTCAAAATGGGATGCTGGCTAAAATTTGCAGTAGAGTGGATTTAAATCCGGACTGCTGAAAGACAATTTTTGTGTTCTGTTAAGTATGACAATTTTTTTTCAACCACCGCTGGGTCATCATCGAATTACGAAAAGGAACAGACTAAAATTGAAAAGTCCAATCGTTTCCATTGATCCTGTTTAAGATGAGGGGCTTCACTATTGCCTTTAAGATAGTATCTTGATAAACTTCTGTCGAGTTTTCCCTCCCTCTTTTCAACAATGATTATTTGGGATGCCTTCATACATTCATGTCCATAAATTAAGAATAATAAAGTTCAGGCAAAGAAAGAGACAGAATCAAAACAAATTTGACTTATTTGTAAAGTCTTATTAAACAAAAGGTAAAGAGCAAAATGATGCTATATAATTGACATAATTAATAAAAATTGCGATTTTTAATCCATGAAGCAAATTTCAAAAAAGAACTTATTTACAAAAAACAGTATAACATGGTGAGTATGATGGTTAATACGGAGTATGTCTCCCGGACGATGCAATACAGGCCTTACAATGCCTACGCATGCTGAGTATCAAATTATCAATCTGATCTTGGGGAATATTACACCACTCATCAAGCAATGCCCTCCGAAGTTCCGGTAGACAGGTGGGAGGGGGTCGACGGGCTGCAATTCGTCGGCCAAGCATATCCCACACATGCTCTATTGGATTCAAGTCCGGTGAGTATGCTGGCCAATCTATACGGGTGATATTCTCCGATTAAAGGCATTCGTCTACAATGTTTGCACGGTGAGGACGAGCGTTGTCATCTATAAACAGAAATTCAGCATCCATGGCACCCCGACAGAAATGTACATGTTGTTCCAGAATGACATCCCGATAGATGTGGCCTGTCATCATTACACTCTTAACATGTAGGTCAGTTCTGGAACCAAGAATAATTCCTCCCCAAATGAGCCATCCTGCACCACCGTAACGGTGTCGTTCAATGGTGTTCTCTTGGTGGTTAAGGGTACCTGGCGCTCTCCATTTGAAAGTCCAGCGAGAATCAGACAGCAAACTAAACCTGGATTCGTCGGAAAATATTACACAAGACCACTGTTGTGGTGTCCACAATGTATGCTCTCTACTCCAGGTTAATCGCAGGCGACAGTGAGTTGCGGTAAGGGGAACACATCTGACAGGCCTACGAGCATATAGACCACTGTGCCCTAAGCGTCTGTACACGGTCTGCCTTGAAACTATCGTACCGGTAGCTGAAGAGAGCTGACGAGATAGATCTGATGCTGTGCTCCGTCTGTCTCTTTTGGCAGTAACTGCCAAATACTGGTCCTCATTCGGCGTTGTAACTCGGGGGCGACCTGTGCTGTAACATCTACTCACATTACCATTATCTTGGAATCATTGCCAAAGCCTGGAGATGACATTCTGGGCGATTCCAAGTTCCTCGGATACTTCTAGTTGGGTTCGTCCACATTCCACAGTCGTCCGATAATTCTACCACGTAAAAAATCATCAAAATGCTTCCTTTGTGTCATAACCATGCGGTTATTGCACTGAAAGGCTTTTAAAGCGCGTGTGAACAATTTTACTTCTTTGCCACCATTCCTTATATACCCCTCTCTTACACTCTCGTCATTGTGACGTACTATCCGCGCCATCTGGTGGTTTCCTGTAATTTGCATATTCTTCTTCAAGATGTGTGTGATAATTCTACAGGTGAAATTTTTATTTTAGAGTTCAATTTCTGTGTGATTCTGAATTAACCGTAATTTATGGACATGAGTGTAGTTGACAGCCCACCAAATAGCGGAAACTTGATGCTGTGCTGTCTGCACGCACTTTTCTTCAGTGATGTGCTCGTTGAGATCATGTGTTATAACTCAAGGTGAATTATAACACATGATCTCAATTGTATCAAAACTTATGGCCCGACTAGGTATAATACAGTGTGATTCATAAAGATTAGTACAGTTTAAATACACTGTAAATCAAGAGCAATGTAAGATATTATATGTTGCCTGTAACAAAATTGCATATCATTATTGATGTTAAAGACGGTTACAGATGTTCTATGTGTGAACCTTTAGTCACATGAGACACATCGAGCCAATAATCTATTTCCCGCCAAACGCATGTAAAGGAATCTGAATCAAGTCCATTGATAGAAGCTTGATGCACTGTTTCAGCTCCAATAATTTAGCAGAAAGAGGAGAGACGAATACCCTATAGGAAGAAATGACTAGGTGTTAAGTCAGGACTACTGCGTGTCCATTGACTGAGTGTCAAGTTGTAGCCCATGGCTCTTTCAGTCCATCGGTGATGCAGATGTTCATCTAGGTAATCTCTCACTTGGATTTACCACTGTGATGGTGCATCATCCAATTGGAGAATGAAGTTGTTAATGTCTTCCTGCAACTGTGCCACCAACTAAAGAGTTGATAAATCCAAGAAATGATCTCTATGGAAGTTTGCGCGTAAAAAAAAAGAAGAGGCCGAACACTTTTTTTCGGCGTACTGCATAGAATGCATTTATCATAAGGGAATTTTGCATATGTTGCACTGTGGCTATTGCATGCGTCACTTCCGTTGGGTGAGACAAAACTCTTAAGACTGCATGTGCCTTACAGTTTGCTGAGGTAGGGCGTGTCTTTGACTGTAGCTTTTTTACAGCATAATAAAAGTGTGCACTTTTTTATGAATCACACTGTGTTCTGAGTACTTGCATCCTGATACCTGTATCCTGACTACTCGCATTTATATTTGAATCGTTTTGCTTAAAAGTAATCCTTATGTTGATAAATGAAAACAATGAATGTAATCTTCCACGAATTCCTTACCTATAAACATTTCCGCAACCCTCCAAAAAATCATTTTTTCAATTTAAAAAAATATGTAGCAAATTAAATCTTAAATAAAATTACTTGTTGTACTTGTTGTGAGAGTAGTGTAAATCTATTTTCCGAAGACTCAATATTTAGTTCAAAATTTTTACTGTATAATTTACCTACTTAATATATATGTGTACACTTTTAATAACAAAATTTTCTTTCAGTCACTAAAATTTACGCTACTGATTAAAAATGGTCTTTATTAAAATAAAATTGTAATTAAAGAAGTTTTAATTGCATAATCCTAAGAAAAATATTGAAATAAATTCTTTCTTTCCTTTTTTTACATACATAATAAAAAAAGTCATATATAATTGTTTGGATTATATTGGACCCTTAAGTGAAATATTTCATAAAAGTCTAATTTTTCCATTTTGTTTATTTTGAAAGAGTGTTAGTCGTAAAATCAAAAGAGAGAGTATAAATTTATTTTGCGAAATATATATTTTAAAAACATTTCATATCTCATTTCTCATGATTAGAATTGCTATAACTATTGACATAAAATTTATTCTTTTTTATAATTTTTAGAAATTACATAGGTTTTAAAAATCTCTATTTTAAACTGGCATGCATTTCTGTAATGACCTTGGTACAATTACCTTATACTCATCTACTACATAATGACCAAAAGAGTTTACTTGAAATGATAAATGACTTCTTGAATCTAGCTTCGTATAATGATCTTTAGGACGGTTACAAGCTAAGCGACAATATGCATTAACTTTTAACTATTTGGTGTAGTAAATGTTTTTCTTTCATTCAAACTATTAGTGCATAATGGAAATGATGAAATATTTTTCCATTTATAAATGATTTAGTATTCACACATAGAAAAAACGAGTGATTCATCATTTAGAATGAAAGAAAGAACTTTCTTCTTCACAGAGTAAAAGGAATGACTATTTCTTTACAAAGTAAAAGAAAGGATCCATTCTTCATTGTTTGAAAGAAATGATTTCCCCAAATACAGTAAAAACAATGATTGATTTTCACGAATCCTATAAAAGAAGGCCAAGAAAAAGTCCAATTCTTCATTATTACATGTAAAATGTTATTAGATTTAGGCTTGAAAATAATTAAATTGGTGAATGGTATGGCACGTTTTATTGTTTTCCCCCCAATATATAAACTTTCTGTACTTTCAATTGCTACACTACTAACCATTAAAATTGCAACACCAGAAAGAAATGCAGATAACAAAATGATATTTATTATACAAATATTTCAAACTGGAAATATCAAATGATTAAATTAACAAGAAATTGAACGCATAGATTCTGAGAAATCAGTACCCAGAAAAACCACTTCTTCACCATTTCATCATGGTGAACGCACATTGGCCCCGTACGGATGCGATTATCTTGATGCTGTAAACAGAACATTGATTCATCCAAAAAAAATGATGTCTTGCCATTCGTGTGCCCTGGGTCGTCGTTGATTACACAATTGAAATGACTTCTGCAAGTGTTGCAGCGTGAAGGGTAGCCGCATCCATGATCTCCGAGCTGAGAGTTCATGATTCTGCAAACGTCGTCCAACTGTTCGTGCAGACACTTGTCTTGCAAACGACACCAATCCTTGACTCGGAGTTCGTGCCGTTGCTGCACGATCTATTAAATCCATGCGTGTAACATGCCAGTCTTTTCGGCTGCTATTGATAGGGCATTGGATCACGACCGACGCGAGCAGCAGTATAAATATACCATAAACCACCATCCCGGTAAGCAACAATTCGACTTTTATCAAAGTCAGAAACATGTTGTTACGCATTTCTGCCACTTACATTAGACATCACAACATTTTTTCATCAGGCAGCAGCTTTCAAATGCAATTTGTTTATGAGAAACCGGTTTTAACATTTTCTTCCTTTAAAAACATTATAGGTGGCACTACCGACGCCTGCTTTGTTTGAATCTACTAAGAAACTAATCATGTGCATATCACAGCACCTTCTTCCTGTTGTTTAAATTTCATGTCTGTATCTTGTCGCCTTCTTTGTGTAGCAATTTTAATGGCAAGTAGTGTATGTGTTAGTTACTGATACAAAATTGTAATTTTGTAGAAAAAATATCTGGTAAATGTTTAGAATGAAGGAACAATAAAAGTTAAAATCTCATTTTTCAAAAGGCTGAAACAAAGGAACCTCTGCTGCGAATGAGTTCAATTCATTTTACCGTGTTGAGTCTAACAACGATTTGTTATTATTACGGATATTGAATAGGACGAGTGCGAGCTCTTTTAAATAATATTTAAACATACTTGTATTTTAGACCCTGATAGTTGTGTCATAGCGCCGTAGGATATGTAAAGATCTTCTGAGATTTATTTAGCGAACTTGAATACTTTATTCTGTATTTCAAAGATTATTTTTCGACAATAAATTTCCATAGCTCCTGAAAACTGTCGTGCTCTGATTGCATAAAATCCTTGAACCCCGATCTAAATAACAACATATAAATAGATACGTTATTTGTTCCAATACAGTTAAAAACTGATGTTCTAATACAATGTGATACGACCTTGCCATGGTGGATGGGAATTTTGCTAAAACTAATAAAGGACTTGGAGGTCAATTTTTTTGACAAAAACCCGAAACAATCATGCACTTTGTTGCTGATTTACAATTCAATTGGTTTAATGTGCAACTCACATGCCAAAGACGTCATAATTCGATTCAAAACACCACTCGTAGTTGAATCCATTTTCGTTTGTCACATACAGCGCCCTGTATTAATACACTTTAGAGCTTTTTTTTTCTTATACCGTTTTTCTTTTCTTCAAGCATATTTAGTTAAAATTTGAAATCACTCTGACCAGTGGTTCTTGTTTTTTTACAGTACGTAAAAAAGGTCACGTAAACTGATATAAAGTAGAACGTCGTTTATCCGAACGTTTATTATCCGGAGCATCAAATATCCGAACTAAAGTCCGGGTACGTTTTCGAACAATGCAATGCTCAACATTGGTTTCCTGTGAGGCCAAAAGTAATGGGAAAACCCTAGGAGAATGGATATTTGGGGAATTTCAGTAGTGTGATTTGGTAAGCATCTGCGTGGAATATTAGGTCAGTTTGTTTCCAACTGAGGAGGTGTATACGTGCTCTTTTGTTGATGTAGAAACCTGGACAGCATGCGATGCAGAAGGCTGTGGATTTCAAATGCTAAATAATGAAGAGATAGTGATTTCCGTGCAAGAAAAATCCGACTCTGTCGACGATGAAATGGATGGAGACGAGGACAGCAACAGCGAAAGTAGCAAGGGTTCTCGAAATGCTGACACGTTTCCTGCGTTAGGGACAGTTATGGAGTGGTACGAACAACAGTGCTGTCCTACTCAACTACTGCTGCTGAAGAGAAGCAGAGACTTTGCAGTGAAAAACGAAGGTGTACAATGATACAGCGGAAAATAAGTGATTATTTTCCACAATCAAGGTAAAATTGCGACATTTTGCACCTATTTGGCCTTTTCTTCTAGCCCGTTTCCCGCATGTGATGATTTTCAATATTTGTATAGTATCCAGGATCATATACTGCATGGATCACATTCTTTTTTCGGTTATCCGAACAATCGCGTATCCGTACCCGTACGGTGTCTGGTCCCAATTGATTGTGATAAACGACGTTCTACTGTAGGTACAGTAGACCTGGGCCCTCATGGACTATTGTGCCCCTGAGATCAGTTCAGTTTGCTTTAAACAATAGGAACCATAACTTAAATAAATGACTATGCTGAAGAATAAACCACGGATATAAAAGTGTTTTGCAATATATATATATATATATATATCATTTAAATCACTTTACATTTTTTTAATAATGAGCTCATAGAATTTTACTTATTTTTAAGAGGTAATAACAATGATTCTGCCAGAGCCGATGAATTGCAAAAATATTAAATATATAATACATAATTATTTTATTATTTAAAATCTTTAAAAAAGTAATAGACATTTAAATGCAAAATAAAAGACTGATGAAAGCATTATTTATACCTCTTAAATGAAATATGGAGACAAACACTTCAGATCATAATTTCAAAGCATATTTTATACAGCAAAAATTGACAAGCTTTTGCAGTAACACATTTAACATCACATGCTATTTAAGTATAGTATTTACTCAATCAAGAAATATCGATCAATTTATTTTGTCTGAATCAAAACTTATCTCCTCCGGAGTACTTCAAAATCCAATTTCTAAAAGACGAGAAGCTTGTTGAATAATTTAAATACTTTCTTAGAATCCATGAAATGTGAAATGACACTTCAACGCTCACCATTGCTGTGAATTCGTGGTGTATTTTATATTACTCGTGATAAATCTTGACATGAGCTTTAAACTTAGAATGTGTCTTTGTATGCATTTTAGTCGGCGTTATATTTCTATATTTCATTTTTTTATTTAGAGGTATTCATAAAATATAAATTTAATTTTTTTGCATATGATCCAAAAAGGTAGAAAATAAATAATTTTTATATTATTTAAAAATAAAATTTTAACAAAATAATTTCTGGAAACTTTATTATGTTTTAAATATTTAAATTAAAACTTTTCTTTTACTAATATAAGCTACTTTTATCAAAAAAGTTTATTTTTTAGTTTTTATTTTTATAATTATTGCATTATTCTAGCATATTGCTTGGCTATGAATTTATTCATAATTAATACTCAATTTTATATAATAAAATTAACATAAAATTAATTTGAATTGAATACATGAACTTATGATAGTTTGTTCATACTTTTCAATATTTCGAAACGTATAGATTTTTTGTAACCCCTTAAATGCCACCGGCATATAAATCCTTCTAGCTCAACCAGTGCGTTGACTACTCCTGACGTATATATCCATCCTACCAAAGAATGAGTCATTTCTTTGATCATTTGACGGCATACTGTATGCATTTTGCATTTTTGAGACTATGCAAAAAAATAATTGTTGTTAGAATACTTTGAAACTTTGAGTTTCCTGTGTCTAGACGGAGCAATTACTTTCTGTGCTTCATATTTATGGAAAATGCATGACCTTTACAAGTATAACATATGAATGCTACCTAGACATCTCACTGATTTCTACTCTTACCATGAAGTGAGCGTAAGAAACGATTTCTGAGCTTCATTTACATCTCAAATTAGAATTATTTGTTGTGCAGTATTTTGTAATACGATATTTTCCTCAATCTTTTCCCAAAGGGATATTTTTAAAATTTTTAATCCTTTAACTGCCAACGGCGTATATACCGGGTGATTATAATTAAAACTTCAAAATACTATGAAAAAAGAATCACTGATCAGAATGACGTCAACTTTTAACGGAATAATATTGAGGAAGTACGAAAGCGTATGGCATAAAAAATAGTAAATGAAAATACCTATCAGGCAACCGAATCATTTCAATTGTTATAAAAACGCCAGATACCCGACTTTTCCTCATTTGGCACCTGAGAATTTCGCCATGACTGTCTCTTTAAAAGATCGCACTCTGCTTGTAAAGCATTTTTGCCAGAAAAATGACTGTACACCAATAGCTCTGCTGAAGCTCCGGACACTCAAGGATACAAAAGAGACACACAAGGGATGGTCAAATCACTGCCTAGATTCTGGAGAAAATTATTCAAAATTTAGAAAAGGCAGGTTCTTTTGATGTATAATATGGTAGAGGGAGGAAAAAATGTTAATTAGACGGCTGTTGAAGAAGCGGCCATAGCAGGAGGAGTTGAGTGATGGTTTTACAACCATGTAAGTGTTCGGGGAATTGCCTGAACACTGGACAGGCCTGTGAGCATGATGCATAAATTTCTACGAAACATCCTGTATCGATATTCATGCAAAATTACCCATATGCAGGAGCTGTTTCCTTCTTACCTGCCAACAAGAGAGGCATTACCTTTAGAATTTCTTGCTCACATGGAAGTGGACAATGACTGGCAGTGGAACTTTTTGTAATCAGACGAAGCCTATTTCCATCTGACAGGGTATGTCAATAAATATAATTGCCGAAAATGGGCAACAGAGAATCCTCTCGCAACTCAACCAGAACCACTTCATCCTGCAAATGTCACTGGGTGGTGCGTGTTTATGGCATCAGTTATCTTAGGGCCATACGTTTTCGAGGAGACGGATGCTTTTGGTTCTGTTACTGTCACTGGTCAGTACTATGAGTGTCTTTTGCGCATTCACGTCATTCCAGATCTTCAACAGCGTGGTTGTGTGGATGGGGTCGTTTTCATGCAAGATGATGCTCCTCCGCACATTACAAATCCAGTGAATCAGCTGCTGCTGTGGCATTTTGAAAATGGTATAATTATCAGCCGTTATTTCGCTACAACCTTACCGCCCCGCTCAATTGATCTTAACCTGTGTGATTTCTGGCAAATGCGGATATCTGAAAGATGTTGTGTTTAGTGTTCCGATTGCATTAGCTGAACGGAAGTCATGTACTGTTTCTCGATTTAAACTTGTTCCAGACAAAGTTGGACAGCATATTGAATACGATTTGCGCCAGTCTAGTGAAATTTAAAAACCGATTGGATGGACGATTTTTATGCGGTTTTTGACCTCGGGACAGTTAAAAACCGATTTTTCCCATTCAATGTGATATGACCTAGCCATAGATTATGGGCTTACGTAACTGATAGTATCACACCTGAACAGTCGTGCACACTGAACAGCACACTTGTTTGAACGTGTAACTTAAATCTTAGTTATTGTTTTACGATTCACTGTCTTTTCTAATTGCGCCCATTTTAATTACAATACTTACCATTCAATTACTTCATTACCATCTGTTGCGGGAATTTGAAATTACTTTTTTCTTATGCCGTAGGATTTCAAATTTCTTAAATAATATTCCTTTCAAATTTGACATCATTCTAATCAGTGGTTGTTTTTTGTAGCGTTTTGAAACATTAATTTCAATTATAATTACCGAGTATACGTCTCGCTTTACCATTGCGTAAAATGCCCCGGGCGTATATGTACGACTTTCGTAACTACGATCCTTTTCCTTGTGTTGCTGTCATTAAAACTTTTCCGAAGGCTTTGGATTGCAATAAAATGACATTGAAAGTTTTATTTGTGAAGGATTTACTAATTTCAGGAGAAAATTTGCTTATTGTGCTTTTCCTTTCTCCTCCGATTTGAAGTTTCCCCCTCCTTTTACATAGGTGTGAAGCCTATGTGAAAAACGGTGGTAAGGGGAGCGAATCACATTACTTTTGAACGCGAATGAGAGGTTAAGGAGTGACGAAAATTGAATAAATATTCTGCGTATATTCGAACACCAATTCAAGAGACTAGAGTATTTAAAAAAAACATTACACCTTAGATTCTAATAAAGAGTACTTTATGATCGTTGAGTTGTGTTTTAGGTTCAAATATAAAATATGCTCTTTGTTCAAGTCTATATTTTCTAAAATTTGTACGCTTTTTCAATTTAACTGCTGTCTTCTGCGAAATTCCCAACACCGTCATTCGATCTTTTGATTGAACTGGATCTAAAGTCTGAAGCTCTCTTCAATGTCTTTCTCTTGCTCAGGCATTTCTATGAAATCGGTAATTACCAGCTACTGATAGTGAGAATCCAACAGTTCTTAAACTGTGCGCCTTGACTAGAAACACTATCCACTTTTAAACTTATTTGTCTGGCAAGTTCGTCAATTCTCTTCAATCACTTTCCCAATTTTAGTAATTTTATATTTCTCAAGCAGAATACGAATCGAAGAGATTTGAAAATCGCGTAAGATGAGTTATTGCTGTATATATAGGTATAGTGTAAGTTATTTTTAGCAATTTCGTTAAGTTTCACATTGCGCATGATATTTTCGAAAATAGTGGCTCTAATTACGCACAATGATTTGATCTAATGAGTTAAATTTAGCCTTATTATACTGTAGCTTTTTTTGTATAAATGGAATAATAAATTAGATATTGATAAAAAAATTTTAAAAACTTATACATTCTAGTTTTTAAAATTTTTTTTTTTAATATTTTGAAAGACAAAAGATATGTAGCACTATAATTAGGTAGAGTTTAAAGAATATGATACTTTTTATAATTCTATAAAGTTTTATAAATTAATATTTACTTAATATTTATTGTATAAATGTTTCTTATCTTGATATTCTTATAATTTTTAAAACTATGATTATTTTAAAACCTTTTTCTTTTTTTTTTGAAACTTAATTCCTTTATAAATAATATGTAAAAGAATCGAATTATTTGATTTTAATTTCAAAGAATTATATGTATTTGAAAATTGTTTATATTGTTTTTATTGGTGTTTTGAGACAAAATTAACACCCAAAGGATTAAAATGCCTTGACTAGAAAGAAATTGAAGGATTTTTGAATTTGTATAAGGATGATTGCAATATAAGTGTCATGAAATAGTCGATAAAACTTCTTTTTAGTAAGAAATAAATTTTATTTAACAAATAATCAAAAAAGAAAAATATGGACAATATTTCCTCTCACAAATGCTTTAAAAATCAACAAAGTTTAACGTATATTTAATATTTCTCTTTATACACAAAATATAAGCAGTTTTAATTTTTTCATAATTATTTCTTTAGATGTTGGTATGATTTTGAAACATTTTACTTTTGAAATCAGTTCACTCTCTTCAAACAATTTTTATTTCAGCCCCCATCTGTACTTTTATGTATTCATATATTCCAACAGATTCAAAATACAATCTCCGTTTTAAAAATTACGAGCAGTGAACAAATTTCTAAACTTTTGAATGAAAATTAGACCTGTAGTTAACTTTTATTGCAAATGTCACTGTGCAGGATACAATTATTGAAAATTCAAATCATTTGCTCAACAATATATCCGAGAATTACTATTAATTTGCAGCACCAAAGATTATTATCGTGATTTAATATGAATTTCTTATCGTTAATTTGATAAAAAAAATTTCTGTAGTAATAAATCACGAGTATCAAATATAGCACGAGTATATTAGCACTAGTGATTGTTAAAACTAAAAAAATCTCTTAAAGATCAGTAATTTAATTGCTATCTTGATAAAATTTTCAGAAGATATCGACTACAAAAGGAAATTCGCTACTACACATTTTACGAACGACTCAGATATGTCACCTTTGAGGTTTTCACTTTGTCAAGAAGGATAGCTCAATTCATTTTATCCGAGAAAAAATTTATCTTCGAGAGACAGCTTTGAGAAATTCGGCACCTGAAAAATGGAAAGGTTCTGAATTATTTAAATACTTTTTATGAATCGATGAAATATGAAAATGTGCTTCAACACTTCTCTTTGGTAGATTGTCAGGCTTCACATTGTGGTACTTTTGAAACAACGTGATGGAACTTATAAAAATTCAACGCAACTCTGCACATATTTTTAGAAACCCATGACTACCTATTTTTATTTTTATTTAAGAATGTCAGAAATATATGAAAAACATGGGCGGATGTGTGAATATGCAACTTATATGAGTAAAAGGTAGGAAATGATTACAATTAAACAAAATAATAAACTCTTAAAAATTTCTAAGTGCTTCATTATATATATATATATATATATTTAACCTAAATAAAAGTTTTATATAAAACAGCAATAAAAATTTTGTTACAGAAACGAAAATCAACATGAAATTGGAATGAATTTCATAATCCTATAGAAAAACTATTTATTCTTTTACGTCACTTGTATAATTTCCTACAAAAACATGTAAGTGTATTCTTATTAAGTAAATTTCCTATTTTTTCCTATTGTTTAAGTAAATTTCTTATTGTTTTCCTATTGTTTAAGTAAATTTCCTATTGTTTTTCCTATTATCTAACTAAATCTCCTACTGTTTCTTATTGTAAATTTCGAAATGTTTTTCCTATTATATAACTAAATCTCCTATTGTTTCTTATTGTAAATTTCCTATTATATTCCTATTGTTGCCTTAATGATTTTCTTATTAAGTAAATTTCCTATTGGGTTTCGTATTGTAAATTTTCTATTGTTTATCATTTTAAGTAAATTCCCATTGTAAATTTCCTATTGTTTATCTTATTAAGTAAATTTTCTATTGTGTTTCCTATTGTAAATTTCCTATTCTTTTTCTTATTAAGTAAATTTCCTAATGTAAATTTCCTATTGTGTTTCCTAATGTAAATTTCCTATTGTGTTTCCTAATGTAAATTTCCTATTGTGTTTCTTAATGCAAATTTCCTATTGTTTTTCGTATTAAGTAAATGTCTTATTGTTTTTCTTATTAAGTAAATTTCCTATTGTAAACTTTCTATTGTTTACCTAAACACAAATAAATACAAATGTTTCCAATGGGAAAAATTTCTATTTATTTGTGTTTAATAAGCTTCTTGTTGTAGTATAACTCTTAAGGTACCTGACTACATTCGGAGCCGTGATTTTGCAAAAGCGTTCAAACAAATATTTTTTTAATATTTACTGTCACTTAGATTAGAATACACGAATAAAGTTGTTTTAAGAATATTATTTAAATTTTTTTTATTTAAATGCAATTGTTTCGCAAGAAATGAGCATAGAATTATTGATCTTCAAAACATTCTCCTTTAACAAAAAATGCTTATATAGTGATAATATTTTGCCTCTTCACAGACAACTGTACAGAGCCTGAACTAAGATTTTTGAAATTTATAACTTATAGAAGTAGATTTATCCATATATCAATACAACACAGAGAAGAAATTGTAGCAAAAAAGTTGATTATTATTTCAGTTGGTGGCAAAAATAATGTGAATTTTTCAAAAATCCTAGTTCAAACTGTAGAGAATTATTAGCTGTATATAGGCAAAGTATGGTTATTATAGAACCATTTTTCATAAAAAGAGAAAGTTTTGAAAATAGGAAATTCTATGTCTAGTTTTTGCCAAAATATTGCATAATTTTTTTTTTTTGTATTTTACATAAATGAAGAATTTTTAGCCTGTATTCTAATCTAAGTGACACTAAAAACAAAAACAAAAAAATATTCTTTTGTACGCTTTTGCAAAATCATGGTTCCGAACGTAGTCGGATACCTTAAAGTGTTCATGTTCATTGCTAAAAGTATTTCGAATATTTATTCTTTTCAGCTTTTACGCGAATTCAATAATTTTGTTCCGAATTTTAGAACTTTGAAATCCTGATATTTTGATTCGATTTAACTATGCAATATCGAACAATAGTACGAGATAAAACTCAGAAAGGAGCTATTTATGTTTAAATTAAGTGAAAAAAATAAGTAAAATCATTAAGATAAACAATTAAGTCAAAGTTATTGAAATATCCTACAAATACCTATTTTATATATATATAATACGTATATAAAATATAATAAATTTGTATTACGCTTAAAACAGTTTTTCGCACGCTGTAGCAAATAGACAAAATTCATTTATAAAATAGCTGATGAAATATAAATTAGAATATTAAAGAAGATACCAAATATTTTCAGGTTACAAATGCAGGTATTTGAAACATGGAAATTTAATTCATATTTTTCTGTTTATTTTTTTAAACCATTAATAACTTATTTTGTATATACGTATAAATGGGAATGCTGTTTAAATACGAGCACCAAAAATTAAATTTAATACTTTTGAAATAAAACCTGAATTTTTGCATTACCATTAAATATTCTTAATAATACTTCAGAATTTAAAATCTTTTAATGAAAAGTTTAAGACATCTATATTTTACTTCAACTTTTAAACATTTTTTTAACAAATTTCATACAAGTCATTTTAACGATGGAATAGTTTTACAGAGTATGAAATCTGAATTAAGTATTAATTTAGCTAATCATAAGAAAAAAATTAAATTTTAAAATCTCTTCTAATATGCTGTTTTTAGAAAATGGCGAACTATAAATAACTTTACATTAGTAAATCCTTAAGAACGAAAATAATTATTTTTGAGAAAATATGTTTATTTATTTTAAAAAACAAAAGAACTAATTCTTTAAACCCGGCCGAAGACTTTTAATTTGCTTTAGTATGTGTAGGGTTATTTATGGAAAAACCAGTAAATTACTTTTCAGATAAGTGAACTTTACTATTTAATCTGAACATTCCTGAACTAAAAGGTTTCTTTAAAACATTATTTTTTCTTTTTCTGTTCAATAATGCATTCTTTTAGTAAATGAGGTATAGTTATTAGGAACTCCCTAAGGGTTTTCAAAGACTTCAAGATAGGTATTTAAAATTCGCAACGTCGAATTTCGTTCCTGAAACGCATAAAACTTTAAACTAATATAAATAACATAAAATCAAATAAGAAAACATTTGAAAATTTGAAAATATAAATGCCAAGAGTTATTTTCAGGAGAATAGTTTGAAAATAATTTTGACAGTTAAAAAGATATTTCGAGCTTAAAGTTACAGTTCCTTTCAACAACTTAGAACATACAACGTTACATTTTACTAAAAAGTATATAAAAAAATATTTGTTACGGCAATATCAATAGATGATTTATACAATACTCTCGTTATATATCTAAACATAAGTAAACTTAGGGTTTTTTCTTCTAAAAAATGTTGCTTATTTCTAATCTAAAACCCATACAATACAAGGTGATCCCAAATTCGTAGTACAAACTATAAGGGTAGGTACAGGACATTGTAACAATTATTTATTGTATAGGAATGTATGGGCGCAAGTGACGCGATGAGGCGCAAACACAAAAAATAAGAGACGAAAGAAAAGACAAATCGTTTATTGAAAGCGTCGTTGACAAGCGTAATGTTTACAATAACTCTTCATAAATGTTCATCACATGAACAATGAAGTCCAGCTGCAGCTCATATTGCTTTACCACCAACTGACAGTCGAATAAGATAGCCTGCCGGATTGAAAGCTTGTTCTCTCTGAAAATGAAAGAGGTGTAAGCGATTTTCGTTTAACACTCTACAAATGTTCTTACACACTTACATAATGAGGAACAGCTCTTGTACTTGACTCTGGTCTAACAGCCACAACGTTTAAGATGCTTTCTTCCTGGCTTCCACTGCGTACAGCTCTTTGTCGACCAGAATAATGTCTGGTGACGTGGAACGAACGTGTTTCACGAAGTTGACGATATAACCACTGAAAAATTCCGTGATCCAACATTCGTCGATCAGGAAACTGCGCGTGGTACACTCGTAGCGCAGCTCTGCCGTTACTATTTATATGGCCGTACATGTAGCACGTGCAAAGCCTCCCCTCGTAAACGTCAGCACAATTGTGAATGGTGCTTTTCCTACTGAAACTAATCATGTTGAATGGTTGCTAGACATCTATTGACTCTTACTGGCAACAAAACCAACCACTAACTCCATTTCTCTTTCCTTTTATCTCTTCTCTTCCCGCCTCACAGCGTCAATTGCGCTCATACATTCTTATACAACAAATGATTGTTATAATATCCTGTATCTACCTTTAAAGTTTGTACCAGGAATTTGGGACCCCATGTACATCTCATTTATAATTTATAAACATAAGTAAGCTTACGATTTTTTCCTCTGAAAAATGTTGCATTATTTCTAATCTAAAAATCATACTAATTACCTCTCTTAATTTCTTGATTTGTATTTACGTATTATACCGTTGACCAGTTTCATCAAATAAAACGACGTCACCCATTCCAAAGACTTTGCCAAATGCTGTCATTGTATTTATTGTTTTGCAACATGAGCAGGAACGTCTTTCCACTATTGACTGTCTATCCTGGTACTTAGCGACTTCTTCCATTTGAAGAAATTGGACGATCGTATAATATGTAAGTGCCCTTTAATTTAATATTTCTTGAAATATCTGATAAAAACAAGCACCATTGTCCTGCAAATTATAAGAATTTATAATAAAAACGATATTCTTTTATTTTCAAACTTTTTTATGAATCACATGTAGCTTCCAAAATACAATATTTCTAATATGCTCATGTTCAAAATTCAGTTCACAAGCACAATTTAGGAAAACTGATGAACTATTCGCTGTGTTAACAGGAAATTCGGCACAGAGACGTACTACAGTGTGAGAAAGAATATAGCAGCATAACCATATAGAAAAGGTTTTAATTTTGAATTAAAGTACATGCTATATCAAAAAGAGTGAATTCATGAATCATATAGAAAGCTTTTAACTCGTCTAAAGTCTATCTAATTAGACGTGTAATCCCCGTGCACTTATATACAAGCTTCAGAACGAATTGATATACTGTTTATGAGAGTGTTCATAAATATTTATAGAAACGAAGTCCATTATTTCTCCTAGGGGGTCTTTGGAGTGGGGATACGCTGAGAAATGGCTTTTCCCGGATCTTCTTAAATATGTTCAATAGGATTTAGATCCGGAGACCTCGAGGGCCAATCCATATGGTGAATATACCTTCCCTAATGAAATTCTCCCACAATGTGAGTTCTGTGGGGTCGCACATTTTCGTCCACAGAAATGTAGCCCGGGTCAATAGCACCCAGAAAAGCTCATATTGGCTTCCAGAATCTTCTCCATATAGAGCTGTGAATTGATAGTCCTCGCATCGAAACGTACAGGGGTGTACCACTGCCCAACGTTATGCCGCCACACACAAGGATTCCCTTGCCACGAAATCTGTCGGTTTTTGTTATGAAGGAGGGATGAAAGTGAGCCCCACTTTCTCTTCAGATGAAGACTAGTCTGGAGAATTTTGTCTGGAGAATGTGTACAAATGAGAAAATTGTTCAGCCGGTTTTCTCATACACAAATTGCATTTGAACGCTGTTGCCTGGTGAAAAGTTGTTGTGATACCTCGTGTAAGAGGCAGAAATGCGTACCAGCACGTTTCTGACATTGATAAAGGTCGAATTGTAGCGTGCTAGGATTGTGGTTTATCATATCGCAGCATTGCCACTCGCATCCGTCGAGACCCAATGACTGCTAGCAGAATATGGGATCGATGGGTTCAGGATGGTAATACGGAAAGCCGTGCTGGATCTGAATGGCCTTTTTAAATACCAACCGAGAAGACAGGCATGTTATTTCAAGTTTTACTGAGCCAATTTACTTGAAATTTCATGTGAGCCTTCTCTATACATTACTCTATCGCACTAATTAAAACTATTCTAAAGTTTTTAACTTTTACTATTTTTTAAAAAATTCTGAAAAGTCAAAAAACTGATAAAAAATGTCTTATTATTTCAGGCAACCACCATTTGACGAAAAAACTTTTTCTTTGACTTCTTCAAAGTTTTGACGATAGTGGCACTTTTTTTTTATAAGGAATATTTTTCTTCTCAGACTACTGGGAGGCTTATAATCCTGACAGACAGGGCACGCCATTTTTCGAGAACTCCCAATTCATCACCCTGTAAATTTTTAAATTCTTAGTTTTCTCACTCTATTTTTTTTTTTGTATTCTTAAAACATTAATAAATAAATAACTGGAAAAATAATGGCTAGTAAAAATACATTTTTTTTATTGCACCAGATAAAATGCCTAAAATCCCGCCTCTAAACAAATTACAGGTGGCGTTTTCATGAAAAAAATACCTCAATTTTTTTTAAGTAAACAAACATCCCTCGTATAAAATGGTTGATTCGTACCATGTTATATCGGAACCGTGTTATACGACACTTTATTTGCGTATTTCAATTATTATTGTATTTGTTTATTAAATTATTTATGCATGTATATGATATATCAGGGCAATATGTACCATGTTGCATCGAAACAGCGTTTTACGAAACTTTTAAATAATACAAACCAAGGTAATATGTGTGCCGTATTATATCGAAATCGAGCTTTAAGGTTTAAAATTTTATTATAGCTGAAATTTCGTTCCTATAAATCATACAAATGAAACAGTAAGTTAACTTTAAATTTTTAATCAAAAACAAAAATTTGAAATGAGAAAATTAAAAATACAACAAAAAGTTATTACAATAACAGTAATTATTATAAAATAAATAGAAATGTCTAGTTAAAATAACAAAACTAATTTTCATCATCGCTCTCATCAGAAATTATAGCTACTCTACTTTTTTATTAGAGTTGGTTGAAACGCTCATTTTCAGTAATTTTTATCCATCAGTAGAAAAGCTATCTGACGTAGTTGCAATTGCCTGCTTGTTTCGATCTTGCAATTCTTTCAGAATTTCTCTATAAATAGCTAATAGCTACTGAAAGATCATTTTCAGCAAAAAGAACTAATTTTTCAGCTAAAGCTTATGCCTTCTTGCAAAATTTCATCGGTTTTTTTTAAAAATCGTATTGAATCAAAACCACGTAATATTCAAATTTTGTGTAGTGTAATATTGAATCCGTGTTATAATAAGAGCAAATTTTGTACCGTGTAATATATATATATATGCCATGTTTTACAAGAACAAACTTATAATAGGAATACCTGTATTTTCATTCTTCAAAATGCTATGTTACTGATGATATAGGATATTTTCTAAAGAAGCATTTAGATTTCTTAAAGAATTAGTTAGATGTTTCATTCAAGAGTTCTTGCACAGTACAACGTAATTTGGTTTCTATAAAAAATAACAAAAATCATTTACTTTAAAATATGATTAAAAATGCATCCAGAAAACAATACATAATATTATACACTTTTTTAATATGACGAAATAACTAGCTTTTTTTTGGAAGAACGTATGTAAATGTAGAACGAAAACGAGTTCAACAAACACTTGCTTTCTTCAAAGGCTTTACATAAGAATTTTTCAAACTCTTCTTCTTTTTCATTAAAAGATCAAAGACCCAAAATTTATTCAAAAAGAAGCAAAAATAGAAACTTTTAAGTCGTCTCCTGAATTTTTCCAGACTAATTACAAAGTTTTGTTTCACTTCAAGTGGCAGAGGCGTATACATTCTTGTGGATATTTCAAAAAGACGAAATCTTAAAATATTTTAGCTCTTTCAACGGTGTTCAAAAAATTTAAGCGGGCATGAAATTATAACACATACGAAAATTAAAGTAAACTTTAAAGCAATTTGTGAACAAAAACTATATAAATTGAACTAAAATGTTTTTTTTAGACAAAAGTAACTTTGAGAGAAAATATTTTAGAATATATGTATTTTTCTGCTTAAAACTGATTTAAAGAACCATGATTTTAATAAAGATCAGCTGGTTCATAACATTTCAAAATTATATAAACTCGTAAATATATTCCCTAAATAACAAAAATGTCTATAATTATATAATGGCTGTCTATAATTATATTCGTATGGTTTTCTAACTGTATAAGGAAATTCTCCACTCATAAAAAGAAATTAGAATATTTTTATTTCGATTGAGTATGTCTGTAATAATTTATGAAAAAAAAAGTAATGCGTTTTATTTCCCCTTTTTTTCATTGAGTTTAATTCTGCTGCAATTTTTTCTTTTGCAAACAGAGGTGCTTTGCTATTTATCTCATTTGAATACTTGAAATAAGTACTATAATAGAGATTCATCACATAATTTCTAGTTATTGTAAATTATTTTCTGTTGAAAATTCAATAATAACCAAGAAAATATTTTAGTTCCAGATGGGAGAATAAAAACCATGGGTGAAATTTTTGGTGCCAGTGTTGGCAACAGAAATTAATTTCCATGAAAGAAGGCAATGAATTCGACAGAACAGCACTCATTTTTGGTAATCCTATTCATTATACAACAGAGCAAAATTCGATCACTTTTTCTTTTCGCCAGAGGAAATACAAGTCTCTCGTTTCGTTATTTTGTACGCTAAATTGGAATTGCCCTTGGAAAGAAGTAAATATGTATGGACTCAACATTAAATTTAAGAGAAACAGAAAAAATGAAAATTCTATTTTGTGTGTGTTGCTTCTTAAGCTAAACTAGAATAGTCAGGAGGAAGAAAATCCACATATTGTGTTTTGTATAGTTAGTGCTCTATACAATATATTTTAATTGTACTTTTTTGCGAAATTCTTTTTTTACGTCTGTTATTTTGTTCTTTGCATCAATAAAATGTTAAAATATCTTGAACGTCGTATTTCACACATATTGCAGTGACTTCAAATTTTAGAATCAAGATGCCAATTTGGCTCATTTTTAAAAGCGTCGCTATGGTATATATGTTCCTAAGTAGAAGTATACCCTATCTCTAATTAAATAAAAATCTTTCATCACTTTTTAACATTTGCACAGATTTTTTTTCTAATATGCATTGCTAATTTTTAAGTTTAATAAGAAAAGTTTTATGATGGATCATATTAAACTACTTAGTTATCAACGATTATAAATTTAGCGTAAAAATGCAAGAGAACTTTATGCATGAGGATCAATAAAATATATTACACAAAATACGAAATTTTTATTTAAAAATATTTATAATTATATTCGAAAATAGGGAATTATAGCATATTTTTCTTTTGTGAGTACCTTTTTAAATTCCTACTATACGTTCACAATCTCCCAATATTTTGTTCAAATTTTCAATCGTTAATAAAATACATTTTAAAGCGTTCACTTGAGCTGAAATTTTATGTACACGATTATTGTGGATGACAATACGGTAATTTAATTATAGTTAATAAAAATAATTGATTAAATCTAATTATTCAAATAATTACCAATACAGTCATGTTGGTATCATTTTTGACGACTTGTGTCAAAACTTTAAAATGTTTTTTTTCTCACATTTTAAAGCGCTCATTTGAGATGAAATTTTCTATACACGATTGTTTTTGGTGACACTACGATAGTTTAATTATAGTTAAT
>BMAO01028543.1:0-13342 GCA_019973975.1 Trichonephila clavata | reverse complement strand
TTTTGTTTACGGTAACCTTTCACCATCAGATTCGGCGAGTGAGTGAGTGAGAGAATATTAACGTCGCACTGATTAGCAAACACGAGGGCTTTGGCGACGGTCCACGTAATTTTGAACCATGGTCAAGTGAACGTGGACGACACCTGAGCTGGCACCCCCCCCCCTCTCCTAACTACCACACCACACCAACGGGAGGACATTTGAGCTCTCGACAGATTTAACGTGCATCGTCAGATTCGGCGAAAAGTTGGGCTAAAAAAGTTGCATGAAAAATTTCCGTGTGATACCGCCTTTACACACCATGTCAATATGAGCCCTTTGAGCCTCGATAGAATTAACGTGTAAGTGAGTGTTAATTTACATCTCACTATAAAGCAACACAAGGGCTGTTGGCAATGGACCTCGTAATTTTGAACCATGTAGACCAGTGGTCTTCAAACTTTTTCAACTCACGGAACCCCTAGAACTTGAAATGCTTTCGTGGAACCCCATTCCATACACATACTTCAAAAAACATATATCAAAATAATATATAAAGTAGAGCAACATGTTATAGACACTTCATGTAAAAGCAATTAAAAAAATATTATATTTATTATTATAACTAATCTAATCTAATTTTTTTAATATAATTTACTCAACAATATTATTTTGTGATTCAAGTGTCACCTACCCATGCATTATATTCAGTAACCGAGACATATGCTAATATTTTGTACACAAACTGTCGAAATCTATGTGGCCGCGGTAGCCAAGCGGTCAAGGTATCAGATCATGGCTAGCGTGTCATGAGTTCGAGCCCAGTATCACTGAAGATTCGCCGTGTAGGGAAGCGATGCACGTTAAATCTGTCGAGAGCTCAAACGTCCTCCCGTTGGTGTGGTAGTTAGAAGAGGGGGTGCCAGCTCAGGTGTCGTCCACGTCACTTGACCATGGTTCAAAATTACGCGGACCGTCGTCAAAAGCCCTCGTGTAGCTGAACAGTGCGATGTTAATGTTCACTCACTCACTGTCGAAGTCAATGTCTATTGAGATTAAATGCAATCGTATTATATATTCTGAGTTTAATTCTTTATATTTTGTTTTTGTAGCCACTTACGTTGAGGAATATATTTCACTTAAACACAATGTTCTGAATGGTATTAAAATGTTTATAGCTGTGTGAGAAATCCCGTGTATTTTGGATGAATTTGCAACCTAAAATTGGCTCTACTGTAGTATTAGGGGTGAAGCTAAGTGAAGTAGCTTAGCGATCGATTTTGGTCGCCAAAAGAAATTGACATCGCGAAGTGTCAAATTGACATCGCCCTATACTACACTTTAACCCCTAAAATTTAAAAGCTGTTCTTACTTAAATTTAGATTTTAACACCAACTCTGTTGACATGTTGTTTCCTTTCCTTCATAATAGGCGTTGTTTTCCACAAATGTAAAAAGGTGCATTTTCCATTAGAAAACTATTTAGTTTGGCAAGACATTGTGCTACCTAACGAGTATAAAATTATTTCCTGGAACCCCTGAGATAGTAAACAATAGAATATTCGCAATCTAGTAGGAAGTATGCATATAAAGATAAAATGTTTTAATTTTCTTTTATTATATAATAAAAGTTTTTAAAAAAAAGTGTCGCACAAAAAAAAAAGTTATTACATATAAATAAAATGTTCAGTTTTAATGAATAGGGGGATGAGCTTTAGATATACTTGAAACTATATAAACTTCACAGAGAGAACGGGAATCCATTTTTACATATATATTTATTTCTGCTCGATTTTTTTATTGCGACTCGTGGAACCCCAGGGTTCCGTGGAACACAGTTTGAAGACCACTGATGTAGACCAAAACATCTGAGCTGTCACCCTTTCTAACTACCACACCACGCCATTTACGGGAGGGCTTTTGAGTCTCGACAACGGAGGCCACGAGTTCAAGCCCATGACCACTAGAAAAATGGTGAAGTAAGAAGAGTATGTCAAAACTGGAAATGAAAATTCTCGTCGAGGCGCATTGAAGATGTTCCACCAATTATTCTATATAAGTTAAAATTTCACTTTTCTGCTTCTTTGTTGCAAGTGCAATAAATTTAAAGGCTCTTTAGTATAAGAATGTTTAGTTTTGAATATTCTTTTAATTAAACTATTTTCAGTTGAACTGCAAAGGAAATATATATTGTATTTTTGCTCTCATCTCCACTAAATTTTCCATACATATTTCGATACTTCTCCGTTTCGTCGGCGTAAATCTTGCCAAGCAGACTTTATTGGCGACAACACACAGTATATATATAAACAACTGTTCTACGTAAAGCTTAAGTTTTCATTGATTTTTCTTTCATTTTTGACGTAATTGGGGAAAAGACATTACTTCTAAGAAAGTAAGCGCGACTTGATTCAAAAATATGCCGGTAAAAAGTTACTAGCGAGAATATTCCGTTTGGCGTCGGTTGTATCAATTTAGCGATTTTATCACCTGCGCCAGCGAAATGGAAGTAGCCATATTTCTAAAGAATTTAAGTCTACAGCAGAGGTTCTCTTAATATTTTTGCAGTTTACTCCTTAAAAATCGATTTTCACATGAAGCTCCCGGTAAGGAAATTTTATGAGGAGGGAAATTTGTACAAGTGTTAACACACACACAAAGTGTTACGTCTTTTTGCGCATGCGTATACAGCCGACTTAGCAGAAAGAAGAACCAGCAGAGAAAAATGTTCTGCATTTTCAACGTTTTTAAAATTGCTGAAATTTTTTGTATCAAAAGCAGACTAAAACTAATTACAGAATCGGAAAGATTATTTATTTCGCCTCGATACAATACGAATTTTTTTTTTTTTTTTTTTTTTTTTTTTTTTTTTTTACAAAACAACAATATTTTGTATTTTTTCTAAGATGAATCAATATTAAAGCGTTTTTATAAAAAGAATCTTTCAATCGTTCTTTATGGATTTCTTATAATTGTGTAATATAAATTGACATTTGTACGAAACAAGATATCAATCATTGGCATGGCCAAGTAATTTTAGCGCGTTTTTCACATGTTGTATTTTACAATAATGCAACTAATGAACTTTTTACTAACAGAAAGTAGTGTACTGCACCACTCCTCTAAATGTACTACTATTGAGCTGAAAAGAAATAATGACACAAATCTGTATCAGCACTATAAAAAAGCAAAAATTTGAGAAAATTTTGTTATAAACTAGTGAAATTCAGGAAAATTTGTAGGAAAATTTGGGAAAACTATGGGAAAATTTAAATATGACTCGGCTCATCTAGGGTACAAATGCCTCCAAATGCCGAAAACCCGAGGTCAATTGATTGTTTATTGGCTGAGAAAAAGGTACGACAAAATATGGAACGAAGACGAAATTTGCGTCCTAATAGCGCTTTTGTTCCACTACGTGAAAAACGCGCTAAAAAGTTCATACTTTACTCTTTTAAAATCAATAATTTAAAAAAAAGAAACAACAAAAACCTTTTTCTTTTTTTTTTACGATTTGTCAGAAAATACTCAAAATTCTAATTAAATATCTAATAACTTCGTCATTCATTAAAATAATTCCACGAAACTTTTTTTTCCCGTGTGTCGAGCGTTATTATCCGTGTTCTGTCCAAAGATTGAAAAAATTGCTTAAATATTACAGATTTAAAAAGAAAAACTATTGTTTTTTTCGTCTAATACCTTTTTACAAAAATTCATTTAAGTAGTATTTTTTTTTTAATCTTTTTTTGTTTAAAAACTACAGTGTTTTGTTATCGATGTGTGAAATTTGGAAAGTATAGCTTAAAACTTTTTTTTTTATTTCTAATGGACTTCGGATTGGTGTTTTACCATAACAAAATGTCTCTTTTTGGTGCGGTACCCTATAGGTGGATACTAATCGCCAAAGGTAATTTTGATGCCCAGTTTCCACCCATGAGGGAGGCACCTGAGCTTTGACGATGCGAACCTGTGCTAGGATTTAATTTTTCCGAGAGCACCCAAGCCATGCACTCTAGATATCTTTTACATGCCAGATAATCCAACGACATGACGGCTGTCGATTTTCTACTTCTTGGAAATCCACCGACTTGGACCGGGATCGAACCCGTAACCTTGGGTACAGAAGGCCAGTGACAAACCAACCACGCCACCCAGTCGGCTATAGCTTAAGCTCTCAAAAAAAATTAGAACCTTAAACGTTTACTGTCGTCGTTAGCGTTTAAAACTCGTTTTCTAGCCAAACGATCTTTCATGCCTCAGCTCATTTGAATTTTAAGTGTAAAATTCCTTTAAAATAGTTATAAAATTTTGTAATTTTTAAAGTTTCCATTCTTTTAATACATATTATTTTTAAAAAAAAGAGTGTATTTTCGTTTCCGGGTGCCCTGTAATGTGTAATGAAAAAAATCGCTAAAATTGCCAAATTCCAGAAAAATTAACTGTGGTAAACCTGCAGAGAATTCAAGATTTTGAGTGTTTGTGGCACATTCGCGGAAACACAAATTCGGCAACCGTACTCCCCCCCCCCTCTTTTTTTTGCCAGTTGCGCTGCATTAAAATTTCGATACAGAAATATACGGAAAAATCTAGAAGATAATGATTACAATGGCATTGACGATTATTATGAAGCTAATTACATAATACCGGATGACGATTGTATAAACATTTCAGGAGCTGGGATAACTCGAGCTCATGTATTTATAAAAAGGCAGCCTTCCGAAAAATGGCATAATTGTGTTTTAATCCTGTTATACTTAATGAGGTTGGGTTCAACATGGATTTCCAATTAATCACTGAAGAAAATTCATGTGCCCAGTACGTTGTCGATTATATCAATAAGACTAACAGAGGAATCAGTAACGCAGTATACACGATCAAGCATTAATTGTGGGGGCGGCATCTATCAAAACGTTGGCGATTCACAACATAAATTTATTGGCAATTATGATGTTTACGTGAGAAGAAATGCTCAGTACGTTCATCAAACTAAATGTAATTTGAGATATAGTTCCGTGAGATGCACTTTGCCTAACGGTAAATCCACATTGTTATCCGTCACAGTTTATTTTTCTATCAATCAGAATGTTGCTGACATAATCTATACATATAAAGGAGAAAAGAGAATCACTCACTGTGAATGACTAATCACGATGTCTCCGTAACTATTCAACCTACAGACTTGAAATTTGGTAGATATGTTCCTTGCATGGAGTAGAGATCCGCTAAGAACGGATTCTCTCTGCGAAATTCGAAACGCAAGGGGCGTTATATAAATAATTGTTTCCATTTTTGAACTACTCGACGTACAAACTTGAAATTGGGTAAGCAGATTCCTTTCATATAGAGTAGAGATCCGCTACAAAATGAGTTTGGTGAAAATCGACCCCCAAGTGGCGTTGCAAGGGCTTAGGGGAGGTTATAGATAATTATTCCAATTTTTAGACGTACAGTCGTAAAATTCGGTATATATATATATATATATATAAGCAGATTTCTTCGTAGAGTAGAGAACCGCTACAAAATGGGTTTCGCGAAAATCAAGTTTCATTTCGGGGGATTAAGGAGCGTAATAGATAAATATTTCCGTTTTTAAACTATTAGATCTACCTGTTTGAAAATTGTTAGTCATGTATGTTCCTTTCATGGAATAGAGTTCTTTTAACAAAGAATAAAACGAAAATCGATCCCCAAGGAGGATTGCGAGGGTTAAAGGGAGTTATAGAAAAAAAATTCCTGTTTTTGAATTGTTAGACCCACATATTTGAAATTGGTTAAACATGGGGGGGTTGTTGAATAGGGATCTACAAATGTATTTGAGAGAAATCAACTCCTAGGGGGCAAGGGGTTACTGGGGCGTATTGACAAGAAAAAAATTCCTTTTTTCGAACTACAAGGACTATAATAATGGAATTTGGTTTGCATTTTTCTTTTGTTGAATTGAAATCCGCTAAGAACGGTTATTTTAGAAAACGACTCTCAACGAGATTACGGAGGGTACTGATAACAAAAATTTCATTTTCGCTCTATTAGAGATCCACCGAAAATTGATTTTGCGGAAATCCACTTGGTTATAGGGTTACGAAAGTGCAAACATCATTCTATACTTCAATTTTAGAGATTATTAGAAAATACAAATTAGAAGTTATTTCCTTTTTTTTTCCCATCAAGAGGCGAGAGTTACAGGTATAAGTATATTTTTTAGTACAATCGAATTCTTAATGCTCTAGGACTTAGATATCAAAAATTTAAGTGTGTATATTTATAAACAGTATATATTTATAAAACATCCTGAAATAACCAGCAAAGCGGGTGGCTAACGGCTAGTAGATTATATTCACGAGACATTATTAGCACATACAGGAGGTAGTTCGAAGCTACTGAAGAAACAGTATCACATGTACTTCCACTCACACTTGGATTTCGAAATAGATTTCGATAAAGATGAAAAAATTCAGATTAGTATAATTTTTAAGATTAGAGCTTAATTTAGATTTTTTTTCTAGGTAAGGGAACTGGGGGTACAACCATTGATGCGATTTCATGATTCGTAAATCACGTATCTACCAACGTTTACGTACCATATAATAATCACCACAAACCTCATGTCATTGATTAATAATGGCGAGAATAGTAATGTAATTATACTCAAAGTGATATTAATAGTTAAGTAAATCAACCTTCTTAACAATGTACTTATGAGTAACACATTTATGTATATTATTACATATATGTATTATTTACAGAATCAATATAAAAATTGTGAATAGAGTAAGGAAAATACATGCATGCTTTAAGTATTATATGAGATGCGTTTATTTACCCTGTTTGCCTACTATATAATCAGACAACCGTACTCCAGTCGTGCGTCAGAGCAGACACACATAATTTTTTTTTCAAGGAGTAATTTTTGGCTAGTAATCAAAATTCCACAATTGGTATACTGTGATTGTACATAAAATTTCCAGGTACTTACGTATTATCACAATAATCGCCAATTCTATAAATATTAATAACTCGCCCAGTTGGCAACTCTGATTTCCTATGCGTCGTACAAGCTGAATTGGCAATCAGGTGCTTCATTTCATATAATGTTGCAATAGGTTGCAATACTACATAAATACCAGTTTCCATATGAGTGTGAAATGAATTTTATATTTTATAGCTATTATTTCAGAGGAAAAAATTATTAGTTCACGTTATATTTTTCAAAGACACAAGTTTTTGTCCAGTTCGAGACATTTTTTCTGGGAAAGTTCCATCTCTGTGTTTATCTACTAACTATAAGACACATTTTGATTGAATATTCCATTTTTTTATTCTGCTCATTTCCGGTTTTTTTTTTTTTTACATTATAAATATGCATTTTTAATTCTATTAGTTCATTTATTACACCAGTTAATAAAGCAAAAATTTTTAACAAAAGTTATAAAAATTCCAATCACTTTGTCTTTGTATCATTTTAAATTAGTTTACAATATAGATAATTATTTAGAATGCCTATAAATATCGTTTATATCTACTATCTTCAGATATAATGAAGCCCAAAATAGAATTTTAGGATTCATTTGTAAAATTTATCATATTTTATAAAACTTATAATTTACCAGAAAAAATATCTTAATGCATTTTTTTTTTAAATTTAATCACATAATTGAAACATAAGTATTCATCCTTTTTTAATTCTCGAAAAATTATGTATTGAAATTATATATAAAATCACAATATACAAATATATTCAGTTCAATAAAAATAGCTTCTATAATAAATTTAAAAAAAAACTTTTAAAAGGTTATTTTGAAATTTACCTTTATATTTATTATATAAAAAGTTCCATTAAAAATTGTAATTTTCACGGAAAAATTTAATTTTTATTAGCTAATTTCATAAATCAAAATTTTGTACATATATATTATATTTAACATTATTCAAACAGGAAGTGTTCAGAACCGAAACAGAATCATAACACACACAAAAAGAAAAAGCATTCCCATCTGCTTTGGTTATAAAAATAATGGCCTATTCTCTATTGATATATATATACATGACTTTTTAAAAAACATTGTTTAAAAAGCATCTCAGACTCGATTTTGGAAAAAAAATCGTTTTTTATTCATTTTGATTCTAAACAAGTTACATTCAACAAAATGATTTAATTCTTTCCACTTACTTCAATGCTTCTTTTTTACTTTGGGCTTCCATTTGGATGGACAGGCTGAACGTTGACTGCTAAAATGTGTTTAATTCTTAGTGAACTGCATAAGCTCATCTTAAATTCAGCTTTATGAATCTACTAAAAATTGCTTATACAGAGAGTATGGTATTTACTTGATTTGAAAAAGTTACACCAAATAACATAGTATAAAATACCAAACCAGCCAATTCAGAAAATACTACAGTATTATCTGAATATCACACATTTACAGACAATTAGCCCTCAATAGTTCTGAATCAATGTCAGTAGAATAACTGTTCACACATATAATTAAATTTTGGTTTTCCCACATTCCATCAACAAATCCATCAATTTCCAACATCTCTTTCTCTTTTTTGGTTACATGATGAATACAAATTGTCCAATTTTGAATTGAGACCCCCTTCTCTATTCCTTCAATTACAAGATCCTTTATTTCATTAAATTTAAAAGTCTTATTTTCCCTAGCAATATGTCCTTTCACTTGGCTCCAAATCATCTCAATTGGATCGAGCTTGCAATGATAAGGGTGAGGTGGAGGGTGGTCTTAAAACTTTGTGGCCAAATTTTTCTACAATTTCTTCTACTCTATCATTATTATACAAATTCTTTATATCATTTATTTTTTGCAAAAGTTCAATTTTTATCATATTTTTGTTTCACATAATTTTATTTTCAAACAACCATTCTTGAATTGTACTTTTTTCCCATGAACTTGTGGAAATTCTTTCCTTTTTCACAGAATAGTAGGGGGCATTGTCTATCACAACAATGCTTATGGATTTAAATTTAGCAGGACATTTCCAAACCATTTGTCAAAATGGTTACCCTTTACTTCTTTATAAGTCCACAGATTTTTTTTACCAGATAAAAATATCTGCCCCACATCAAACAAATTTTCCATTGCTTCCAATGTGAGTTTTGATACAAGTCTCCTTCCTATAGTTTTAGTTTTCATTTAATGAAATACTGAATCATCAAAAAATATGTATAAATCATATCATTTAACAGGTATTATACTTATAACCATGATTTTATTATATATATTAATGGAAAAATAAAATAAATCACAAAATGTTTGTTTTAAAAGATGTTGAAACTAACAAGCTCCTCAAAATCTTGCCCAGTTTCAAAGATACTTACTAATCACAGAAAATATAAATGTATATTAGTATTAATGTAATAAATAACTTGTGCATAACATTAACTGATGTACAAATACTTATACACTAACAGTTTCTTTGATAGGCTTGAACAGAAAATAATTGTAGGTGTTCCAAACATGATGACGAAATGTGTCAGTTAATAATATATATATATTAAATGTACACAGTATGAATTACATTATTTTCACTGCACAGAAAGTTAATTTATAAAATTTTCACATGTATTTCAACATATGTAAATCACTAATGTAACATCGGGAAAAATAGTACATGATACTTATCAATCTACAAAACATATTTGAAAGGGAAACTTTTACAATTTCACTTGTTATTCTTTATTTTGTCAAAATTATAGGAATTTTCATTATTTTATCTTCTAAAAAACTCAACAGTAACCCACAATATAATTTTTTAAAAACAATTCACAATATCTATTCAATGAAATGGGATTAAAAAATCCAGGTTATACTGATATAAAAGAAAACCAACTAACTAAATCTCAATTAAAATAGCAAATACCACATTACTACACTCAATATCAGAAATTTTTATTAACTCCTTAAAATAACTTAACAATAAACCTGCTGATAGTTTTTAGCAAATACATAAAGGATTTTTCAAAGTAGGTAATTCTCCCAGATTATTTGTTCTTTACCTCAAAACAGATTTTCTACCACCAAACAAAAACCAAAATTCTATCACAGAAATTCACGAATGCCATAGATTGCAATGAGCCTGAAATTAATAAAATGCATACTATTGTAATGTATAATACAAAAGTCAAGAAGAATATATTCTAGTAAGAATAAATTGCATTTTGCTTTTGTGAACTTTTTACTTTTTTTTATCTATCTAGAGATGCAAGAAAGAATAGGAAATCAAGTATTACATAGTTAACCTCTTCCTTCTCGCTCCCACAAAATCATGGGGTTGAAATTTCCCCCTCTATTTCTTATGCCTGTGATATTTTCCAGGCTAGAGAGTTCAAAAGAAACACGACAAAAAGTTTAAAACTATATTTCTTATGCCCGGAATCCTATTTATTTCTCACCCGATGGCAGTACCAAATTATTAGGAATGTGTTTAGAGATCGTTTTTTTTATTTTAAACAAGATGTTAGCACAATCAAACATATATATTAGCCATAAGTTATTGTATAACCTTAACTCGGTTACTTTGTTCCACTCTTCATGAACACATATGGGTTGCATTTTGTGACATATGAGTTATATGACAATGCACATATGGGTTGCATTTTGTGACAATATATATATATATTATAATATTATATACAATTATAGAATTTGTCAGGAAGTGAATCAGATTCAACTTTAAGTATAAATGGATCTGATAGTGATTTTGAAATAACTAAATGTTTTGAAAGTTCAGTTAGTGAATCTGAGAGCAATGATGATGGATCTGTATTATTAAATATGATGTTGGCCTTTGCATCTCATGTTTTGAAATTTACCTCACAAGAAAAAATTCTAAATGTGTATTTAAATATGTATAAGTGTAATAAGATTTTCCTTTAATATTTAAAGCACATGTTTTTTTAATATTTTCTCTTTGTCGAAAAATCCAACATTCAGTCATAATAACCCTAAATGTTGGCATTTTTTAAAAAATTAATTTTTTGTATTTCAAGCTAAAATTTTATCCAACACTTGAAAATAAATGCATGTATTGTGCATACAGTAAGTTTTAGATAATTTTCTTGAATAAAAAAAAATAGGCACTTTTATGACCGTTTTCTTCAAAATTATGCGACGATTAAGGGGTTAATTCTCTTTTATTACTAAACAGGAAATTTTTATAAATATTCTCTAAAGGAAAAAGAATTATTTTCATTATGTTTCAATGACTGTCCTATTTGTTTAAAGTAATATGTCATTTATTCAACCACTCTCCATGAGCAGCCAGCTTTCATCTAAAAATCTCCATAAATTGAACTAAACTGCTAAATTAAACAGAATTTTAAATAAACCTTTTATGTCTTTGTTAGTTATAAAAGCCATTTTTTTGCTGATTGCTTAAGAAAACCAAAGTCCAGTAACTGATAATTTTAGACACTATTTTTACCTTTAAAAAATAATATTCTTTAAGGCTTTGCTTTTACCAAATTTTAAAATAACAACATCATCAATAATTAAGACCTCTAAATTATACCTCTAAATACTCTTTATCTCAATTATGTGTATTTATCATTTTGTAATTTATTTTAATCCCAAAATTTGGACACAACTGTATAAAAATAATCTTAAAGATAATATGCTTCACTCTATTAACTGTATTTTAATGTTAAAAAAATCAATAATCAATTTCTTACTCCAAATAATACATGTAAATCAAACATAGCTCGAAAACAAATTTAAATAAAAACTTATTTTGTTAGTAAATCTTTATATACATGTATTACAGATCATATTTATGTTGCTTCTGAAGAATTTATCACATTTTGATAGAAACATTATTTTATAACAAATTATCAATCAATTCATAATAGCTCATAAATATAAATTATAAAAATACTCAATGAATAAATATCAAAATATATAGCTGTTACAAAACTATTGATAAAAATACATTTTTTAAACCACAACAAAATTTATAAACATAAAATAAAAAGTATCAACCAGATACTTTCTGTTTTATACTTTTGAGCTTTTGTATAATTTCATTACTGAGATTATATTCTACACCTTTCCAAAAGAAAGATATAGGCATGTCATCAGTATTTTCCTTGTCCTGATATATAAACTTTTGACTTAAATGTATTGCCAAAGAAGATTTAATTAATCCTACACCACCAGTAGCTTCAGGTCCTGGATGATAAATACGACCGCTCAGGTAACATACATATCATTTCTGGTTCAAATTTAACTTTAAGAAGCTCTCCAGTATGACCATATGAAAGATAATCCCCTTCTTCAGAGTTTTCCGATTCCAAGATATGAGTAAAAACTATTGGCAGATCATCACACCTAACAAAATTCTTTTCTTTACCACAAGGAGATAAAAAAGGAAATTCTTTTTGATACTTATTCGTGTCATTGAATTTCAATCTTCTAAAGAAGAACTGTAAGAATTTCTTCTCTGAAACATAAAATATTCAACGAAATTAATACATATGAATATTTATACATTAGATATATGAATCACATTACATTCACATAGTATATATGAATTCTAAAAGTTTAAAATTTTTAATTTTTTTGATAAATTTTAGCAATTATCACATATTTTACTCAAAAACATAGCAATTTTAGCAGGACACTGCTAGGAAAAATTATTCAACATATTACATCATGAAAAACTAAAATATAAAATAACAAAATATAAGAGAAAATATTTTTTAAAGATGAGGGGAACTTAAATTAAATGCACAGTTCCTTGTTTTCCAAGGCTTGTTCCTTTTTTATTTTTAAAAAAACTATTTCTGAAATTTTCATTCCTGTAATTTTACATATACTTGATGAAGCTAAACTGAAAACAATTTCAAGACAATTTTCAGTTACTTTTTATTTTTCAGATCTACCAGTTTCAGGAAAATAGAAGAGAGATTTGTGATTTGTAAAAAATTTTAATCAATTGGTACATTATGATAATAAAAAAAAACTTTAGAATTAATACACATGGACTTTTATGAAATTTTCCCGTAGTTACTAATGGCAGAAATCATTAATATTTTACTTTAAAGGGTAACACTTTTCTAGATTTATGACAGTTTAAATTATAAGACTTCTGAATTTTTTTAATTATTTTAAAAGTAGATAGAAAAGAACTTGAAAACCAAGATTATTTTTTATCATAAACAATAATGAAAAAAGATATTTATTAATTTTGTATTCATAAAAGTACATAACTGAGGAGAGAATAAATCTTTATATCCCTAAATAGAATGGTGTGTCAAAAAAATTCAAGTCAGCAGCACTAACTGGAATATGTTAAATAATAAATTTCAAGAGAGTTGGGGAACTGTACAATATTTGGCATAGAGTTGCAGA
>BMAO01028542.1:0-15435 GCA_019973975.1 Trichonephila clavata | reverse complement strand
GCAAAGCTGAGGGAATGTAACCCAGAAAAGTTTACAGGGGGAAACTAATTATTTAGAAAATTTAATTAAAAAAGTATAAAAACATTAACGATACAAATCCCAAAAACCTGAAAATTTTGGTCTTTTTTTTCAATCGATAGAACGAGCATTCAAAATTAAAAATGTTCCAGATGACTTAAAATCAGAAATCCTGATTAATATTCTTGGTGAGAGGGCACATAACATTTTACTATACGTAAAAGATGACGAAATCAAAAATTATGAGTTAGTCAAATCATTAGTTTTAAGAGAATTCCAACCCACTGCTCAGGAATGCTTACTTAATTTTAGAAAAGCCAAAAAGCAAACAGATGAAACTCATGTACAATTCGCTACTCGTTTAAGTGCTATGTTTCAATATTATCTAAAAAATTAGGAACGTTAATGATTTTAAATCCCTATTTGACTTAATGGTCAGTGATAAAATCTTAGACACTTTAGATCTAGAAACTGCTTCACATATTAAAATTTTGCAGGCGGATTCATGGCTTGTGCCAGATGAGCTAGGAAAAGCTTGCGATATATTTTTTATTTCGAAAAACAGATCACTGCATGAATCGCGAAACCATAACAATGTTAAGAGTAAAAACGATGATGATGCTTACATTAAAAACCGCGCGAACATAGTAAATACTAATTATTTCCAGAGACAGTTCCCAAAACATAACCAAAGTGTAAAACAAGAAAAATAATCTCGTGTTATGTGTGTGGAGGGCCGCATTTTGCTAGAAATTGTGCGAAAAAAACGGCGAAGTCAGAAAATAAAGATAAAAGTGTAGGGCATACCATAAACCAAATTAAAACTATTTCTAATCAAAATGACTTTTTGTTTAATGAATTACAGTATGTAGACGTAATTGTTGATGATATCCCATTAATTGCCACTTTGGATAGTGGAGCCAACTCAGTTATCATAAATAAAAAGTACGTTTCAGCGAAAAAAAGAGTGCATTCTCAAATCACCCTAACCAGTTGTTTTGGCGAACGGAGGATTGCAAACGTTTCAGAATTTACAATCTCATTGAAAGGGGGGGAAACACAAACCATCCCGCGGCAGTGTGCGAGATCGAGGCAGAAATATTATTACCCTTAAGAGTTTATGAGTTCTTGAAAAGTGGATCAGAGGAAGCAAGGTCAAATGTTAGAATATGCAATCCGGTATGTTTAAAGGATGGAATAGTGGGGGAACAGCAGATTGATGAGTCAGGATGTTTAGTTAATTCTGAGAGGATTATGGATAAGTCTAATTTGTTTTTGCTAAAGGTATCTGAGGCATACGAGGAATGTTCATATGATTTATCGCATATCTCGAATAGTAGATTAAGGAGTCAAGTACATACACTAATAAAACATTACAAACCAAATAAAACGAAATCTACTGCTTTGAAAATGAAAATAATTTTGTCAGATGAAAAACCCATTTGTCAAAGGTCACGTAGGCTATCTTTACTTGAAAAGCGCGAGGTTGAAAAACAAATAGAGCTGTGGTTAGCACAGGGAATAATTAAAGAAAGTTGTTCAGATTTTTCGTCTCCTATTGTGGTGTGTAAGAAGAAAGATGGAACGATGCGTTTTGTATCGATTATAGAAAGCTAAATAAAAAAATAATCAGGGACAGATATCCACTTCCTGTAATTGAAGAGGTATTAGATAAATTAGGGAACGGTAGAGTATTTTCGACGCTAGATTTAAAGAATGCATTTTTTCATGTAGATGTTGATGAAACAAGCAGAAAATATACCGCGTTTGTAACAGAAACAGGTCAATATGAATTTTTGAAAGTGCATTCGGTTTATCTATTAGCAGTAACTATTTCCAAAGATACATTAATTACGTGTTTAGAGACTTATTAAGAGACGGTACTTTAATTATTTATTTAGATGATATAATAATTCCGGCAATAGATGAAAAAGAAGCTTATGAAAAATTAACTCGTGTGTTAGAAATCGCTTCCAAATACGGCCTTGAATTAAATCTAAAAAAATGTCAGTTCTTGCAAAGGAAAATTAATTTTTTAGGGCATATAATTCAGAACGGTACAATTCAACCTTCATCGGAAAAGACAGTAGCAGTCTGTAACTTTCCAGAACCTAAAATGCGAAAGATGTTCAAAGTTTTCTTGGATTAACAGGGTATTTCAGAAAATATATTCCTTCATACGCTATAATAGCCAGACCCCTTAGTGATTTATTGCGAGGAACAAAGCCTTTTGAATTTAATCATGAAAAAAAAAAGCTTTTCAAAATCTAAAGAACGCGTTATCAAATGAACCTGTATTACATCTTTTCAAGGAAGGCGCGAAGTTAGAGCTGCATACAGATGCATGTAAACTCGGTTTAGGTGCTGTGCTTTTACAACAAAGTGAAGATGGAAATTTCTATCCAATCCATTATATGAGCAAAAAGACTTCCATTCAAGAAGAGAAATTGTGCAGTTATGAACTAGAAGTACTGGCGGTTGTCGAGGCTCTGAAAAAATTTCGAAACTATCTCCTGGGAAGAAAATTCCTAATTCGAACGGATTGTGCAGCATTTGCGAAAACTCTAGACAAGAAAGAGTTGACACCAAAGATTGCTAGATGGTCGATTTTTCTACAAGAATTTGATTACGAGGTAGTCCATCGTCCTGCAAAACAAATGCAACACGTAGATGCGTTGAGCAGACATCCCATTATGCTAGTGACTAGTGATGAATTAACACACAAGATTGTGAACGCTCAGGAAACTGATGAGTATATTAGAACCATTAAGCAGCTGTTGCATGAAGGCAAAACTACTGAATTCACCATAAAGAATAATATTTTATTTAAACTTAGTGAAGATCAAGAACTGTTAGTTGTGCCAGAAATGATGCAAGTAGATGTGGTGAAGAAAGCTCATTCGTTTGGACATTTTGCTGTGGCAAAGACAGAAGACTTGGTGAAAAGAGACTATTATTTTCCGAATATGAGGAAGTGTATAGAAAACGTGCTAAAATTGGAGACCATGAGGGGCCAAATGTAACGTCCGCATCAGCAGACCAGATGAAGCCTTGGTCTAAGCACTAATAAAGAAGAAGAACGAACTTGTATAAGATATTTGTGTAACTGTATACTAATCTATGTTCTTTTTTTGTTTTTTTTTAGTTTGTATATTTCAGATCCTTAGTGCGTGAGCAGTGAGGACACTGCCTGTAGGATGCCCGAGAAGTTGTGGGATTTCCACATAGACGGCACTATAGAGGGCGCTGGCGACGCGAGCCACCAGCGAGCGAACTGACTAGAGGGGATTAGCGAGCGAGAGGTCTCGACGAGGAGGTCAGAGCCAACGCTGCTAAGAAAAAAGGAAAGCAACCGGGATCTAACTGGCCGTGTAGGGACCAAGTGGCCCGATGCTGGGAGGACAGTCACGTGAAGGTGACACATCCATCATCTGAATGCCATACACCGTTGTGAACCGTGGTGTGATAATTGTTGAGTGAAGAGACTGAGAAACTATTGTTGAATACCAGAAGAAGAAATTGTCTAAACGCTGTCAATAATATATCTGTATAGTAGAGTGTAGTAATGTAATTGTCCACATTAAACGTTAGTATTAGTTAAAAACAGTGTAATCATTGTGAATACCCCTAGAACTCCGTGTCATAACCCCACATTTATATGATTGGAAATGCAATGTAAGTTAATATTTTATTTAGTTTTAAAAGCAATCAATTGTCTACTTTTTTTAAGACTGTCAACAATATTAGTTACACAACACTTTTTAATACAGTAGGTATAATTCAAAACCATTTGAAAAATACAATGGTTTGTGCAGTAAAGTAGCTTAAAAGGTGGTGCATTCAGTCTTATGTCAAAGCGGTACAAGTAATAAATTTTTCTTAAATCAAAAAACCTTGTATAGTTGATTTTTCATAATTTTTACAAGTTCCATAAGTAAACAATCATTAGTTGCATAGTTATTTATATTAAAATTTTAACATTTACATGCAACATAAATACATTTAAGAAAAAAACGTTTAACAGTACATGTTTTGTAAAGAAAATTGGGAAACTGTATTTCTTTTTTTAAAAAAAGGTATAAAGTATTCATTCAGTTTTGAAATCCTAGAAATATTATGCAAGTCAATTATTTCTTTGCTACTTTCCATTATAAATGATTCTGTTGTAGCTAAGTTCATCCAAAATCGTTTCCTTCAACCACATAAATTATACTAGAATCCTAAGAGGGTTTTCAGACAAAAATATTACTTAGTTCTTGGTTTTGCTAGTTATTTTTATAATGCTTGATACTCAGCTTAACAAATATTAATTTTTTTAAATACTATTAATACTTCAATATTTTCGCGATTTATACTTTTGTATTACTATTTAAAAAATAATTTTCCGGATGTGCTAACTTTTGAAGACTTTCAGAAATATATAAAACCTGCAGCTAATTGATGAATTGAGGCTTCACATAACAAATAGCGATCTTACATCGATAGATTAAATCAGTCGCATTAAAATAGAAAGATAGCTTTTTATTGGACCTCGTAAAAAGTTTGTTAATGTCTCTGTCTCAATTGCTACTATTACTCTTATTCAAACTTGCATAAAGACTTCTATTTTTCTTTGGTGATCTTTTTGACAATCACATCGTTCTGATTTTTTAAAAAAATGCATTAAAATAATTTTATATTATTATACTAATATTTTATTTTACTAAAAGGATGAAATTCCGTAGAACTATTAATCTTGGGAGGGTTTTATTTGAAATTAAAGAAGATATTGCTGCAAAATAAAAGATTCGCAATAATATACTTTAGTATTCTAATGATATATTTCAATTATTGTGAGATGAATGAAAGAAATGCATTTATTAATTTCAGTAATGAAACATATGTAAAACGAAATACAAAACAGGCTCGGATGTGTGTAACAAGAAAAAATTTGCTTGATAGTAAATTGAGAGAAACTCAGGAACGATCACAACAATCTCATATTAGAAAGAGCTGTACATTTTTTAATAAATTCTGATGGGATTTAATAAAAATTTTGGAAAGGCAGGGCATGTTTTTCAAAGATTTGTCTGATGATTATAAAAAAGAATTCAAACAACACCTTATTTATTAAAATTTATCCGATAAATATCTCCGAAATTTCGGGTTTTTTTTTAATATTTAACTATTGGATTCAGTGTATTGATCAGCAATAAAATAAAGAAATGTTTAAAAAATTTGCGAAGTATAAAAAATGCATAAAATAACAATTGAATACTATGAAATTAGTAAAATTAGAAACCTGTGTTGCTCCATGACCCAATCGATCAATTTAAAACATTGTCAGCATATATATATACCTGATAAGATTTGGTCTAAAAAAACAAATTAAAAACTTCCTTACTGAGATCACTATGTACCCTAAGCTTAACATTTATAAAAACAAAATATAGACCTTTATAAATCGTTTCTAGGTTTAAAAAGAAGGGAAAAAAACATTGTTTTAGCGAAATGATTTTGTGTTCATTGCAACAATATGCGTATAATTGGAAAATTCCAAATGAGTTATAATGTGGCTAATAATTCTATTAGGGATGTTTAAATCACCTAAACCTTAAAGTAAGCCGCTTTTCAAGATTTTGCTGTGAAATAAGCAATTATGAGCTGCCGATCCCTGATTTAGGGGTGCCAGATTCCAAAGATGAAAGGTGGAGACAGAAAGTCTGATTGCCTTCTTCTCGGAAAAGGGAATGATTTACTTTTGACATTTATTGGAGGCATCTGGTCAAAGTGGTTCAACAGTATCGGGGCTTAGAGAGGTGTGGTCTGAAAGACTACCGCGTGACATAGATCTATAGTTATACTGAGAACAGCAATATTTTCTTCCTCAATTGATTTATCTGTAAAACAGTTGAAATGATTAAAGATAAAAAAATTTCCTACACATCATAAGGGGAAAATCAGATACATAAACGAAGCAAAGTTTTTATAAGAATGTAAATACGCATTAAAAATAGATCTATCATAAAATAATTTGAATCAAATATAAGCTGAAATTAACTATACAATTATAAAGAAAAACGTCGGAATTTAGTGAAGAAATTTCTATGTAAAGTTCAAAAAGTATTTTTCATGTTTTTTCCTGCGTTCACATAAAATTCAATAATCGAAATATTTTATAAAGCTTTGCAATAAAATTCCATGTGTAAGAATATTAACAATTGTTAAATACAGTTAGATCATTTTTACAAGTGGTAAAAATACAGCAAAATTGCATTTCATATAATACATCAATATCTTTTTATAATCCTAAGAAAAACTTTTCGTATTAATATATAAAAAATTATTTAACGTATGTTCAAATTTTGAAACGCTAGCAAGTAGTAAATCATTTGAAAAATGTTTCGGATGGTACCAAGTAATGAGATACGCACAATATTATTTATAAGTTCTAAAAAACATGTCTACTTTGCTAGAAGGGTTAGCTATCCAAAATACTAAATATTATAAAGTACAGACAATTGCACAGGAAAATCAAACATATACAATAACATAAAAATTTTCATGAAACTAGTTTAGCTGTTAATATTTTTGTTTTTTAATCTTTTTTTTTAAAAAAAAAATACGTATATTTCCGAATACGGTGAAAATTGTTTAACACGAAACTGATTATTTTGGAAATGAAATATTTTTTTGTGTTAAAGGATATAGTAAAAAAACAAACATATTTCACCAAAATTAAGTTTATTAGAGTACATTTTATTTATATAGATCTAAATATCCATGTATTTAATAAAAATCAATGAAACAAAAACATTCATAAGAACTTAATGAAATTTATTGCAAAATTTTAAATTTTTTGAAAAACAAAACATTTATTGAGTTTTGGGAAAATAATCTGATGAAAAAAATTTACTAGTTAACAATGGCGTTACGTAGAATATTAGGGCCTCCATGCAAAATCAGATTTTGGGCCCCAAGCCATATCTTACAAAGAATTGCAAAACCGTAACACACTGGGCTTCCCCCCACACACACACGTTGCGGGAGCGTACATAACGCCACTGATATCAAACATCGTTTTGCTTAGAAATCTAGCAAATCTTTCAATTTTGAATTTCTTTGGTAATCTTTCTTCACGAGATACAAATACTATAGGCCCAGACCTAGTTAGAGTCTGATAAATTAGGGCCTTTTTGCAGAAGTGGATTAAGCGGCTGGATGGCCGCCAGGGGCTCTAAACTTGAGCAATTCTTACCACAAGATTTGTACAATTTATACGCACAGAAGGCTTCACACACAGCACATTTATACATCTTTATATTTAGTACAGTAAGCAGGGATGTCTTTAGACTTCTTGGGGCCCTGGGCCCTTTCGCAAAAGTAGACCCTGAGCCTCTGCACAAATGTAGGCACCAACTATGTCGCATAAAAGTAAACAGTGCGTAGCATACGTTGTCAAATATTCGTACAAATCCCAAACAAATAAATGTGTATGACTTACAATTGCACAAATCGACTAGGCCTATAAGTAGGTAAGAAAAGCCGATTCTGCGGTAAAGGCGAAGGCGCAGGCGCGGTAAAGGCGTAGGCGCGGTGGAGGCGCAGGCGCAGAGTTGAGTTGTTTTCCTCCTGTGGAGGCACAGGCGCAGGCGCGGAGTTGTTTTCCTCCTGTGGATGCTGTGTGGAGTTGAGTTGTTTCCCTCCTGCTATGGTTTTGGTTTTCGAGTTGATAGGGGGAGTTGAGTTGTTTTCACCTGCTGTTGAGTTGTTTTGCCTCCAAGCTGCTCTAATCCATCAAACTAGACATAAATAGGGGATCAATGCTACCTTGTTACAATACTATGAGAAAATATTGTACTGAATGGTCTCACTTTTATCTGATAATGAATCAAAACTTGAAAATGCAGGATACATTTTCTTTTTGTTATCACGCAAAATAAAATTTATAGAATTAACTGTCTCGTAGTATAAATAGCAGCAGCATTGATAAAAATTATTTAGTTTAATCATGGATTCTCTCAAATTGGTTCATCCATTTACTTTAATCTTGGCTGGACCATCTGGTAGCGGTAAAAGTCAGTTCGTTAAAAAATTAATTGAAAATAAAATGATTAAACCTTTTCCTAAAAAAATAGTTTGGTGTTATGGGGTTTATCAAAAGTTATATGAAGAAATGTCGAATATTTCCTTTCATGAAGGTATTCCATCTAATGTGCACCAGTATTCGGATGCGTTAATTGTTATAGATGATCTTATGGGCGAGTTAGGGAATGATCCCCAATTAACAAAATTATTTGTAAAATATTCACATCACAGAAATTTGAGTATAACTTTTGTGGTACAGAATATTTTTCATAAAGGGAAAGAAATTAGAGAAATTTCCTTAAACGCTCATTATCTTGTATTATTTAAGAATCGAAGAGATCAATCCCAAATTACACATTTAGGGCGCCAATTATATCCTCGTAAAGTGAAATTTTTTCAAGAATGTTACACAGATACCACATCAAAGCCGTACGGATACTTACTTATTGATTTAAAACCTGAAACTGATGAATCCTTGCGTGTGCGCACAGGTATGTTTCCTGGAGATGTTTTTTATGTATATCAACCTCGATAACCCATTACTTTGAAACAAATAAATAGATTCAAATTGTTAGATGAATATTCATTAGTTCGCAAGATGCCAGTGTGTTCTGAACAAACTTTAGAGCTCTTAAAATTAATTTCTAAAACAAAAAACTCAAAATCTATTTTGAAAAAGTGTTCAAAGAAAGAAATAAAAACTTTGTGTGAGTGCGTGCTGAATGTTTTATGTGGTAACATATCGTTGACTAAAATTTAAAAAAATCGCTTATCTCCCTATAAAGAAAGCTTTCTAACAAAAAAACACCTCTTTACGAGAAAAAGAAAATTTTAATTCAAAAAGGAGAAGGATTCCTATCTATTTTATTACCAGCAGCTATTTCCGTTATCAGCTCTTTAATTCAAAATGGAATTTAGCAAAAAATTTGTACTGGTACCCGAAGAAAGAGTTCAAGTAGCGGAACACTTATCGGAACTTGATCAACGTATGAAAAACATTCTCCATAATAAGGATTTAACTGAAGAAGAAAAAGCAATACTCTATCTACAAGTTTTACAAAAATATACACATTTTTCTGTTGAAAATCGAAAAGAGTCCGAATCAATTCCAACTGAAGCATCTGTATCGGAAAATCAAGAAATGGAATCATTAAACGAAAATCTAAAAGGTTCAATAGTGAAGACAGAGAAAGGGCAGAATGTGAAGAATTGTTCCACCTAGGTATAAAGAAAAAGCAAAAGATATTTTCCAGTTTTTAAAGCTTCAAGAATCTTTCAGTTGGAATTCTGATGGTGAAATTATTTACAAAAATACTGTTATTCCAGGAAGTAATATTGTATTCCTCGTAAAGGATTTTCTACGGAACCGAAAATTGGCACCTGAAGGAAGATATGTATTTTTAAGTGCTTTGAATGATGTAAATTTACCGAAACATCTAGATGTAAATAAAAAATTGTATAAGAATAACAAAATTATCAAAAAACCAATAATGTATGCTCGCAGAAATGCATGGTTGAAACTTTGAAATAAATGATAATCATTTGATTTTAAAAAAAATGTCTCTTTATGATTTGAACAGTTTTCTTTTGCAGGTGAAAATATACTTGTTTAATAAAATTTAAAAGTTTCAAATAGATGATAATTAAATAAAATTATATTAATTTTTTGAGAAAAAGAAATTTATCATAGAAAAAAATATATTAATTTTTTTAGGGAACAAAAATATTTTATCATAGAAAAAAATATTAATTTTTTGAGGGGAAAATTATTATAAAAATTATATTAATTTTTTTGAGAAAAAAAATTTATCATAGAAAAAAAAATATTAATTTTTTTAGGGAAAAATAAAAGAATATAATAGAAAAAAAATAAAAGACACAAATATTTAGTTTCATTCCATTTTTTTATTTTTTTATTTTCTAAACACAAATCTTACACCATATCGCTTCTTTACAAATTGATACATAATAAAATCATTTATATACAATTGATTTAAAATATAATGCATAGAATAGCCTTGGCTGCGTTTGAATAAAAAGTAAATACAGTATTGTCCACAAACATTGGATGTTGGTGATTGAAACACTTTGGAATTCCATAATACATCTAAATAGGTAGTAGTACTAATGTTATAGAATGCAGGAGGTTGTCCAAACGAGTCATAAAATTCTAATTCTCTTTTATCATTCACAAATAATGCTAACCAGTGGGTTCCAGGCTGCGATGAGTCGTCAGAATTTACAATAGCACACATGTTTTCATTATTTTAAGAGAAGTAAGAGATATGTTATGTCCATCTGATTGTTTTGAATATTATGAGGATTTTGTTTAAAAAATATTGCATACTGACTTTATAAGTTTTACACAGTATTTTGTTCCTATAAATCTGAATAAAATGTTTTTTTTTTTATGCTTGATTTGAGTTAATATCATTTTTGTTGTTTGTTAGTTTAATATTTGTGTTGAAATAAGTTTCAGGTTTAAAAAACAAATCAGAGTATTTTGTATAAAAGTAAGGAAAATTTATGCTCATGCTTTTAAACATAATCCCTTTGCCTTTCCCAAAAAGTATAAATTGCATAACTATTCATTGTAATAGTCATTCAATCAAGTTCTGTTCGTCGGTAACAATGTATCAAGATTTAGCAGCGTTTTACGAAAATCCCGAAGTTCCAAGTAGCTTCGGAGGTGTGGAGGCATTACATCGCTCTTTAAAAGGGGAATATAGTAAAAAAGATGTAAAGCATTGGTTATCACAGAAAGATGCTTACACTCTTCATAAACCTGTTCGGCATAAGTTTCAGCGGAATCGAGTATTTGTAAGTGATATTGATCGTCAGTGTCAAGTGGATTTAGTCGATATGCAATCTTTAGCAGAATTTAATAAGGGTTATAAGTATTTGTTAACTTGCATTGATTTATTTTCAAAATTTGCATGGGCAATTCCTCTGAAAGATAAATTTGGAAAAAGTGTAAAGTCTGCTCTAGAAATTATTTTTAAAGAAAGGAAGCCTAAAGTGTTGCAAACAGATGCCGGTAAGGAGTTTTTAAATAAAGTAGTTCAAAATTATTTGAAAAATATGAGTGTAAAATTTTTTTCTACAAATAACGAAACTAAAGCTAGCGTAGTTGAAAGTTTAATCGGACGTTAAAAACAAAAATGTGGAAATATTTCACTGAATTTAATACTAAAAATTACATTGACGTCATTGATAAATTAGTGCACAGTTATAATCACTCGTATCACCGTTCAATTAAAATGGAGCCTGCTTCTGTAAGTAGGCATAACAGGAAGCAAGTATTAAATAATTTATATGGTGATCTAAGAAATGAGAAACCTAAAGCCCCTAAATTTAAAATTGGCGATGTTGTGCGCATTAATAAGCAAAAACTTCTCTTTGAAAAAGGATATGAACAAAACTGGAGTCGAGAACTTTTCACAGTTTATGAAATCGTGCAAAGAATTCCGATCGTTTTATAGATTAAGAGATTTACAAGGTGAAGAGATTAAAGGTACTTATACGAAGCAGAATTACAAAAAGTTGTCGACTCTGGTTTCTATCCTGTAGAGAACGTCATCAAACAAAGAAAAAGACAAGGAATCACTGAATATTTTGTTAATTTTTAGGTTATCCTGAAAAGTTTAATGATTGGGTGACTGATATTCAAAAAGTATAAATAGTTAAATTTTTTTCTTACGGACTCATTTTCAAAAATGTCTTTCTACGTAACATTACCTTCTGATAGCTCTATGCATTTCTTTCCAGAAAACAAAATATCTCATTTCAAAACTCAGTTACCCTCCCCCGTTTATTTAAATGGTGAATGGGAAGTGGGATTGTCTGAAATCATCTACCCTCATTCTTGGCTTAACGTAAATGAAACTAACAATTATTTTCGATACAAAGTGGGTGACGGTAATATCTCTTCAACCGTTAAGCAAACAATTGATGTGGGGTGTTATGAAACAATGTTTGATATTATATCAGCCATTACAGCTTGCTTTACCAAAAAATCCTAGTCGGTTCACAATAACTTACAATAAAGCATCGAAACGGGTGAAAATGAATGCGATTCAAGGTAGCAGTCTTCATTTAGAGAACTTAGGAGAATTGTTAGGGTTCAAACCCAATGCAATCATAACGGGTAATATGAAAAGCGAATTCGTTGCTGATGCATGGTCTAATTTTTCGGTTTTTACGTTTACTCGGATCTAATTTCACCTCAAATTGTGGAGATACACAAGCTCCTTTATTACGAATCGTTCGAACTAAAGGTGAAGACGGAGGAAACGATTAGTCAATATTATGATAGACCTCAATACTTACCTTTAGTGAGACACTCGTTTCAGACGATTCAAGCTGAACTGAGACTCAATTCAGGTGATTTTGTTCTCTTTGAAAGAGGTAAAGTGATCATAGTGCTTCATTTTCGCATGAGACAAATATTATAAATAAAGCAGTGCATTTCTCATACCCTCATTTGAAGATAAAAGCGCCAAGATGAGCTTACCATACGTTTGCTGTACTAAAAGATTTGAGGACCATTATGCAGGTCAGATCGGCTCGGGTCTGACTCATTACAAGGGCATTAGTTTTCAAAAGGGTTATGGAATCGGAGGAATGTTTCGCCGATTGTTTAGAGCGGCCTTACCTTTTTTAGTAAAAGGAGGTAAAACTATTGGAAAAGAAGTATTAAGGACAGGGAGTCGTGTTGCCTCTGATGTATTGTCAGGAGAAAAATTTAAAGAAGCCGTAAAAACAAGAAGCAGAGAAAGTGGGAAAAAATTAGCTCAGAAAGCTATTGATAGAGTTCAATTCTATGGTGGGGAAAGGACAGTATAAAAGAAAGTGTAAGAAACAGAAAAAATTCATTTCATCCAAAGCACGTAAAGTGAGTGTACGCGATATTTTTCGATTCGTAAAAATGGCATTTATTCTTAAAGATTCTCCTGAATGTGTTAAATCTGAATTGGAACTTTTCAACTTACCCGGTACTCAAACAGTTATTCAAGATGGGCAGTGGAAACAATTTCACCCTCTTTCTAACGTTTTCGATAACGCACCTGTAGAATTTCACATTTCTGGAAGTGCAGAAGATTACATAGATCTCAGTCAAACACAATTATATGTAAAAGCGAAAATAGTAAAAGTGGACAATACACCTATTACTAAAGATGATACTATAGGACCTGTGAATTTATTTCTACATTCATTATTTTCTCAAGTAGATGTATCCTTAATGATCGCGTGGTTTCCAATTCCAGTAATACATATCCCTACCGATCTTATATTGAAACTCTCTTAAACCATGGATTACGACAGCAAAACTTCCCAATTAACGGCTGAACTATTTTACAAGGATTCTGATGATGGTCTCAAGAAAAGAACTGAATTTTTTAAAGAAAGTGCAAATGTAGACATGATTGGTTGCATACATTCAGATTTATTTCATCAAGATCGTCTTTTACTCAATTTAGTGGATTTAAAAATAAAATTAATACGAAGCAACCGAATTTTGTTTGCAAGGATCTGTAGATTTAAAGTTGTTTTGGATCATGTTTCTTTATTCATACGAAAAGTTCGCGTGAATCCTGGAGTTATTCTTGGTCATGCGAAAGCCTGGAAAAAACAAGTGCAAATATCCCATTAACCGAGTTCTGTGCAAAGTGTATTCGATTCCTAAGGAAGCATGTCTTTTATTCAAGATAACATATTTTCAGGCCAAATGCCGAAAAAAGTTTTTGTAGGATGTGTTGATAATGAAGCTTTTCACGGCGCATTTTCAAAATCTCCCTATGAGTTTAAACATTTTAATTTAAATTTTGTGGAGTGTATGTGGATGGACAACCGGTGCCTCACAATCCATTAGAACTCGATTTTTCTAAAGATCATACATACGTGCCTATCAAACTCTATTCGTTGGGACAGATCGAATGGGTCAAGACAGAGTTATTTATTTTTCTAGAAAAGAATATAAAGATTCAAATACATTATTTGGATTTAACCTCTCACCAGATTTATGTTCCTCAGGAGAACATTTAAGTTTGATAAAACATAGCAATTTGCGATTAGAACTAAAATTCAGCAAATCTTTAGAACAAACCGTATGTGTTATCGTTTTCGCCGAGTTTGAAAATTTAATCGAAATAAACAAATCGAGAAATATCTTGTATGATTTCGGAAATTAAAGAATGGATGGAATGCAACTGTTTACAGTCTTATCTCAAGAGAGAAGGCCACGTCCCCCTATTTCCAAGGTGTTTATTCTAGAGATACAATCCCTCCTCTGCAAGAAAACATGTGTGCTATTGTAAATTCTGATGACTCATCGCAGCCTGGAACCCACTGGTTAGCATTATTTGTGAATGATAAAAGAGAATTAGAATTTTATGACTCGTTTGGACAACCTCCTGCATTCTATAACATTAGTACTACTACCTATTTAGATGTATTATGGAATTCCAAAGTGTTTCAATCACCAACATCCAATGTTTGTGGACAATACTGTATTTACTTTTTATTCAAACGCAGCCAAGGCTATTCTATGCATTATATTTTAAATCAATTGTATATAAATGATTTTATTATGTATCAATTTGTAAAGAAGCGATATGGTGTAAGATTTGTGTTTAGAAAATAAAAAAAAAAAAAAAATGGAATGAAACTAAATATTTGTGCTTTTATTTTTTTTCTATTATATTCTTTTTTTTTCCCTAAAAAAATTACTATTTTTTTTTCTATGATAAATTTTTTTTTCTCAAAAAAAATTAATATAATTTTTATAATAATTTTCCCCTTAAAATAATTATTTTTTCTATGATAAAATATTTTTGTTCCCTAAAAAAATTAATATATTTTTTTCTATGATAAATTTCTTTTTCTCAAAAATTAATATAATTTTATTTAATTATCATCTATTTGAAACTTTTAAATTTTATTAAATAAGTATATTTTCACCTGCAAAAGAAAACTGTTCAAATCATAAAGAGACATTTTTTTTTAAATCAAATGATTATCATTTATTTCAAAGTTTCAACCATGCATTTCTGCGAGCATACATTATTGGTTTTTTTGATAATTTTGTTATTCTTATACAATTTTTTATTTACATCTAGATGTTTCGGTAAATTTACATCATTCAAAGCACTTAAAAATACATATCTTCCTTCAGGTGCCGATTTTCGGTTCCGTAGAAAATCATTTACGAGGAATACAATATTACTTCCTGGAATAACAGTATTTTTGTAAATAATTTCACCATTCAGAATTCCAACTGAAAGATTCTTGAAGCTTTAAAAACTGGAAAATATCTTTTGCTTTTTCTTTATACCTAGGTGGAACAATTCT
>BMAO01028540.1:0-32830 GCA_019973975.1 Trichonephila clavata | reverse complement strand
AACTAACGTACATATATGAAATTTGATTTACAAATACGTCAAATTATGTACAACAAGAGCTGGTATGGGTTTTGCGATAACATGATTGGTATTCGTACAGTACTTCTTTTAATGAATACTTATTGAAAATTCCGTTAAAAAAAGTAAATTCTAAATTCAACTATTTTTTTTTAAAAATAAATATTGCTTTGATTGAAAAATACATACCACACACACACACACACACACAAAAAAAAACTTCTATTCCCTATAGTATTAGCAACAAGTGAAAAAAATTTCTTAGTATTAGGCGCATTAGAAAAAAAAAGCCTTAGTACTTTAAACGAAGACAAACTAATTATTTTAACTTCCCGAGATAAATCAGTTTAAAGTTTTCATTTGCTACCGGGATGTGAAAAAAAAACGAAAAGTTATCACAACTCTGCATTTCTTAAACGAAGAGCTTTCAAATTTTGTGAGTTCGTAGAAAAGTATGTAAAAAATAATTAAGGTTAAAAAAATTAGACTTGATTTTTCGACCAATTTTTGTCATCTGAATCGTACTCTGTCCCCTTAATTAAAATCAGTCTATTAAAAGATAATTTCTTTCTGAAAATATTAAAATGTAACCAAAATATTACAAGCTCACCTTGAATACATAGCTGTAATAAATTTTAGCTATCTAACACATCATGAAGCGAGGAAAATTTTATTGCGAATTTCCGTCCTTACCAACATAAAAGAAGTTAAATAATGTAAAGCATCTGTTATTTTTACGTATTCCAACAGACACGACGATATAAAACAAGTATTTTCATAGAATGGGTCCTTAACGGCAATAAAATTCGAAACAATGAACATTTATGAACTTCAGGTGTTCAAATACACTTATAGAAGTTGTATAAATATTAATGAACACACCATTTTAGCTTTTCTTTCAGTAGACTTCTGAATTTCACAAGTTTAAGATGAATTCTGCTCTTCTAAAATGGTGTAAGCTGTTTTTCACAATTTCGTATCTTGTGTATTTGGCAACTGGTAAGTAGTTACTGATTTATGATACAATTGTTATCAAACTTATGTAAATTTCAAAAAGAATTCAACTCTAAATCATCGTTAAATGATATCAAACCGAAAAACAAAAAGTTTAAATCCAGTGAAAATCGCTTAACACGAAACTGAAGGGACTGAAACATTTTTTTCGTGTTAAAGGATATTGCAAAAAAAAACCCATATATCAACAAAATTAAGTTTATTAGATTTCATTTTATTTACATAGATAAGTATATATGTAGGCATTTAATAAAAATCTCTCAAACAAAAACAGTCACAAAAACTTAAAGAAATTTAATACAAAATTTTCAAATTTTTTGAAAAATAAAACATTAATTAAGTTTTTGGAAAACAATCTGGTATTATTCTTTGAATTGTTTTTTTAGCATCAAATTGTTGGATATCTTCCATTTTTTTATTCATTTTACCATTGGAATGTACGTTTATGTAGCTACGCATGCATTTCACGACGTTCCATATTTCGGAGGATGTCGGAAAAGGACATTCTCAATTTCATTTTGAATGTGTATAGCTAAGACATTCCTAAAGTAAATGGTTAAATTTATAATTAAATATTACTTATATCGTCTTCCTCGCTCTGCTCCCGTAATTATCTTAAGGGGCATCTCCTAACTTGGGTTGTTCCGTTCTGTTAGGTTGTTGAGACTTGGGGTAGCCTACCCTTTACATAATTGTATAGTTTATATACAATGGATATATACTACATGATTAATACTGATAATATATATTTGTGGTGACCTGTAGTCACCCCTTACATTCCTACCTTCCTGTTTATCTGAAAACCCGGCTAGATGTGTAGGAGGAACTAAATGATCCAAAGACATTATTCCAATTCAAACTGATTTATTGATTCTTATCAGTTATTAAGCACAAACACAACACAACTCTAATTAAGGTATATAAACTATGATAGAGTGCAGAGGTGAGATATATAAATACGGGGATAATATTACAGAACTTCAACTGAATCTAAGATAGCTTAAACGCTCACATTTACAACTACGCTGCACACTAATAATCAGATTTTACTTAATCAAAATTACAGTACTTTAGGCATTAATGCTTGGTTCTTTCACGATGAACTTCAGCCACTATCGTTTGCTAGATTGACGATGACTCCACGCTCCGTAATATTTAATTTCAATGCTTTTCAATCTTCAAATCAAATTCTCTTTGCGCACATCAAACGTGTCAACCTCGCTTAACTTGTCAACAACTACGTGTCGACCTCTCACTCTCTTCACTTTACTTTACTTAACTTGACTTCTCACTTTGCTCCCTTCAACTCACGAAAACCGAATTTATATAATATTCCTTATTTCCGTAAATCACGTTTGGTTTCTCGATGAAGGTTGGTTGAAATAAATATTTTGATTGAAAGGGAAAAAGAAGAAATTAGTATAAACCCGTATAGATCTGTCACATATTTTTAATTTGAAAATAAATTGCAAACTGTAAATAAAGAAGCAAATCATTTGAAATACAGTAGAACGTCATTTATCCGAATCAATCGGGACCGGACACCGTTCGGATACGCGATTGTTCGGATAACCGAATGCAATCTATACAGTACATGAAACCGGAAACTATACGAATATTGAAAATTATCCTATGAGGGAAATGTGCTTGAAGAAAAAGCAAAATAGGTGCAAAATGTCGCAATTTTACCTTTATTGTGGAAAATAATCATTTGTTTTTCTCTGTACCATTGTACATCTTAAATTTTTCGCTGCAAGGTACAAAAAAAACTGGTTCGGATATTTGACGCTTCAGATAATAAACGTTCGGATAAACGACGTTCTTCTGTAAGTAAATACTTCGCAAATATATTGTCAAGGTTCTTTTATTGCATTCCAAAGCCTTCGGAATAATTTTATGAATAGCATTGCAGAGAAAAGATCGTACTTCGGAAAGACGTATATATATGACCGGTAAAATTAATGCTTTGACTGAGCGAGACGTTTATATACGCCGGTGGCCCTTAACAGGTTAAGGTCGTATCGTAGTTTTAGATCAAAGTACAGTATTATTGAATTCTAATATATTGTTATGGTGTGAGGGGGGCGCGATGAAAATTATGATTGAATATTGGGCCAGGAATATTGAAACTTTGAGAAACACTGCTGTATGTGCTCTAGCAATGTTGTTTTCATTCGTTGATGTGGAGGGGCGCCCACTTCAACCTTCATCCTCGATCTTCTGCCTTTCTCCGATGAGCATGTAACACCAGCAACCAACCGTTTAAACAAATATTACTTCTTCACAGTACACGGTCCGTAGGTGTCCATTGATGACGGATACACGACTCTTACATATATACTGGGCCATTCATACTGGATAACAGCATGTACTTCCTTTGATGACCACGTTGTCAATACATGACTGTCTGCTATCGTAATTTTTACTTAAATAAACTCGAGCATGTATCTCTCTTCTTCGCCACTCTTCACATGCGTCATTCCTCCTATTCAGTCGTATAACCATCAAGGAAAGTAGTTTATAGTGGTAATTGTTTGTTTCCCCTGGTGGACTGACTACCTTATTTTTTTTTTAAAAAAAAGGACAAAACTTACTTTCGAAACGTACCTACTCTCATTCCTTCCATAACTTGTGTCGCTTTCAGTTATATTTAACAGTACTTATCTTGCCATTTCAATTTAAATAACTTTTTAAATACATATATCTAACATTTAAAAAAAGTAATTCAATAGCCTTAAAACTTGCTGTATTTCACTTTCTATTGGTTTTTTCAGCAGCTACTTGTGATTCTCCTGATCCTACCAGTAGCAAATTCCATCCATAAGTATCTTATGACGTGAAAGTGATCTCGGATAATTCCAGTATAAGTTCGTTCATTACCGCTTTCGTCAAAGATGTTTATGACTCTCAGATACTTTGTACGACCTTTTTGACCTCAGTCAGTCTCCGGCCATCGACTGCCAACAGCACGCTTACGGGTAAGTCCAGTTGTCAATCATGACTCTTCTTACCTTTTTTCTTTGCATCGCATATCGAAATGTCAAACGTACTTCATCTTTACTCATATAAAAAGCGCTATAATTCCAACCAATAATGGAATCTCAGGGTACACTAGCACGTCTTGCGTTAGAGCAAGTGTGTTAACGCGCAGCCTTTGGAATGATGAGTAAATGTTAAGAAAAATTCAATTAGTTGAAACAATGTTCAGTTAGTTGAACAATTGCAATATAATTTTTGCAGTCATTCATGTTCAGAATAGTTTTAATGAAAGCCAAATGGTAGTTAAACCTTCAAAGGGTCATTTTCTTTTGTATTGTTATTTGGGATTGAGATTGATTTATAATAAGAAATTTGTTTCGCTTATATAATAGCTAAAATTAGTTTTTCCATGAGCTTTTTTTTTATTTAAAGTATCTTTCCCACACCCAGGAACCATTCAATGGTAAGATATCTTACGTTTTGCATTTCTTTTTAGATTGCATTACATGATGTTTATAAAATATAATTTATTAATATTTAAATCTATATAAGGAATTATAAATTAGATATATTTTGTATTTAAACATTTAAAAATTTTGCGCATTATTTTCTATGAAATTTCAGGAAACAAGGATCGAAACATAGTGAGATATTACATTGTTCTCCTCTCGGGCACTGTAGTAGAATACAAACCACAACATCTATAAGATTTTGTAAAGGGGGCACAGGTACAAAACGTTAATCAATCGCATATAATCTGGAACAGTTTTCTTGCTGCTCAGGAAATAGACAGGTCAACATTTGCGAAAATATAGAAATCAATTGTCGTTATAGGCGAGACAGCATCACAAATCACTGGTGAAAAAATATCTTCCCATCGACATTTAAAAATGAAGTTCGTGGAAAAAAATAAACGAGACATTGTAGAGGAACTTTGAAATCTTCAATTAAAGTAAGCAGTAGATTGTGCGTGTGCGTGTGTGTTGAGAAATACATAATACACTGCTGGCCACCGTAAATGCAACACCAAGAAAGACAAGAGATAGCACAACAAAATTTATTTTGTAAATAACATGTTGACCAAGTATCAAATGATTAAATTTATGCAATTCTGTGAAGTGTGGTTCCTGCCAAAATCAGTAGCCAGAGTAGCCACCATTGTTGGAGATCCCCGCTGCCACACGCCTCGGCATTGATTCGAAGAGAATTTGGATGTGCTCTTGGGGTACAGCGGACCAAGCAGCTTTCACACGTTGACAAAGTAGATCTGGTGTGGCATCTGGGGGTGTAATCTGGGTCAATCGTTGAGCAACCAAGGACCACATGTTTTCTATCAGTGAAAGATCCGGAGAGTGAGCCAGCCAGGGAAGCAATTCAATGTAGTGATTGACGAAGAGCCTTTGGACAATGCGTGCCACGCGCGGTCGCGCATTATTCTGTTGAAATACGGCTGTGGCCAAGCCCTGAAGGTAAGGAAGGACAACTGGCTCCAACACCTCAGACATGTAGCGCTGGCTGTTTAAAGCACCGGCAATGTGAACTAGAGGAGTGCGAGAGTGATATTCAATACCGCCCCATACCATAATACCCGGTGCAGGACCAGTGTGGCGGTGCATAACGCAGCTGTTCAGCATCCTCTCTCCACGGTGTCTCCAGACTCGAATCCGAACATCGTGGTGTTGCAGACAGATACGTGACTCGTCAGTAAAGACAACTTCATTCCATTCTGCCGCCCACATCCTTCTTTCATTGCACCATTGGCGGCGGAGACGTCTGTGGTTCTGCGTCAAGGGTAGACCAAGCAATGGACGTCTTGCGGACAGACCCCTCTGCTGTAAACGACGTCGAATGGTATGCGCAGACACTGAATGATGCGTTACAGACTCAATGTGCTGTGCTATGATTCGTGATGTGACTGAGCCATCCGTCACTGCGATGCGCACAATTTGCCTGTCCTCACGTGGAGTGGTGCACTGAGGTGGATGTGATCGACCACGTCGGTTCGTCGTACTCTCCTGCATCCAATGGACGAAACCGAACAACTGTAATGCGTATATGTCACCAACACGACTACCGATTTCCCTGAAAGATAATCCACAATCTCGGTGGGCCACTATCCTTCCTCTGTCGAACTCGAATACTTGATCAAAAGCTGACCGCTGTTTTTTACGAGACATAACTGATCGTTTTTTGAAAAAACTACAAGAAAAATACAATTGCCGAACTTGAAATCGTCGAAATCTCCAAGCCTTAAAAAGCGCTTTGAAGTGGCGCCACAGGCGTGCGTGATGTGTGTCTGCGCTGAAATTCTAATCATTTGCATATCTCTACTCCACTAATGCATAATGTAAATTTCATGTTATTTGCGTTGCATTTTCGGTGGCCAGCAGTGTAGAAGGACCTACTTGATATGCCATAGTGTTGGTGTGCTGAAATGGAACATTACGAACAACAATGACGAGACAAGAACGTTTAAAACAGCTCAAACTGGGATTGAAAAGACAAAAGTATAGACAGTTAAACAGTAAACAAAGACAGTTAACTTCGATAGTTTAAGATATCATATAAAATCATCTTGTTGCGAAGCATTTTTTTATTGCCTGTGATGTGAGTATGGATATTGTGTGTAAGATTGTTGCTCAACTTTGATTTTACGTGCAAATGAGTTGGATTTCAACGGATCTATTTTTTTTTTTTTGAGTAATTTTTAGAATTGATAGCAATTTATGACCCTGGCAAGAGACAAGATGTATTTATTTGTTCAAATTTAAAGTGGACGTGTGATTGCGTCAAATTGACTACAGCTATAGCAGCGCCTTTGAACAGGGATAAAATGGCGGTAGGAGGATTACACCGCATACGGCTTTCAGCATTGAAACCTGATCGTGGCGCAGTGGAAATTGATCGAAATTAAAATCCTACCATTCATGGAACATACCATAAACAGAACAACACATGGTAGTATGGTTTCTAAATGCAAAATGTTAATTTAAAGTGGACCTCTGTCAAAGAATGGTCTCTATTGTATGATGAACACTGGTTAGGTCGAACGGCTGTAAGCAATTGTTGTAAAAGTTTTCGAAAAGGATGAGAAATGATATCGGATCTCCATGACAATGTTCACCCACTCGCCTCCCGTGAAACCTCACAACTTACAGAAAATTTCGTTACTATATATATATATATATATAGTAAGTGTTAGTACACCTGCCGTACAGTCGGGATCTGTCACTTTGGGACTAACCACGCCCTTAGGCTGCTTGAGAATATTGCGTTTCCATTCGGATGATGAAGTACAGGAAACTGGGCTTTTAAGAATCAACCATGATCTTTCGAAACGATGTGACATATTCCACAACACCTGTGATGACTTCTTTTGATTTCCAATGAAGTTGCCATCTTATTCAAATTATCCATTTTTCATTAAATTCTTACACTTATATCAAAACTAGCTTCTGTAATTACTGATCAAATTCCTATTATGAGCGGAAGAGTTACACTTATAATATAAAAGTACATGGATGACGAAGTGGCCCTCAATCCCTTATCAGTTGCTGAGAAGTTCTTTGGTGTTCGCAACTTTTGGAAAGGAGGGCGTGACTTTGCTTGGCGGCAGGACCAATAAAGAAAGGCCTTGAAAAGCTGTAGGAATGATGTTGTTGGACGTACTCTCATTGGTGATTGTATAATTTGGTTTTATCTGGCTGCCCTTTTTATTATTAGCATCCTTTTATAAGCTACACTTGTATGTAACAGAATCTTTGAACTCAATTTTTACCCACTTTAAAAGGTCCGATTAATTAAAAATTTTGCTCATTTGTCCAGGACCGATGACAATACAATAATTTAATAATTTTGTTCCATTGTCCTGATCAGGATTAACGATTTCCCATTTTCATATCCCTTCCCGCATCTGACGAATAATTTCAGATCTCATTTAAAGATTTGCGGACTAAAAGATAAAGTTGCAACTTAGTTCGATTCACTACAAAAGAGTGTTTTTACTTTTTTAAAACTATAATTTATTTAGACTTAATTATTGAGAATCAGTTTTTTTAATCATGAAAAGGTAAGAATTTAAAAAAATAAGAAAAATTAGAAATTAAAAAATATAAGTGAAAAAAAGAAACTGAGTAAGATTGATTCCAATAGGGCCTTTTGCGTGTCATTCTTGGCAACTTAAAATTTTGGAGCCAGCTCCAGAAGATACAGCATCCATTTTACAAGATTTTAAGTTGATTTCAAGAGCTCTTCGATTTGTAATAAGCCTGACGCTTGGTTTTGGCTAGAAGAAAATAAAAATTCCCTTATATTTTTTTTAAAAATAGATGTTTGTTATTCCTCTGTAACCCAAGCCAAGTAATAAACTATTTTTATACAGCTGGCAAATATTTAAATCTAACTCGAGAGCTATCACAACTGGATCAATAACTAATGACATACAGTTGATATCTAACGCTACAAAAGTAAAAAAAATTCTTCCAAATTCGCGATTAAAATTCTGTAACTTCGTATACTTGAACATTGTCCTTTTTTATGATCCTGATAGACAAGCGATAAAATTGCCAAACCGTTAAGCCTAACTTTGGATCAAGTTAACTCTCTTTTAAGCGCAATTTAATTCAAGTTGTTCTTTTAATAATTTTAATAATAGTAAACGAGAAAAATATAACTTATGAGGAGAAAAAATCTTTTAAATATAATTTTCTAATAGATTCTTTTTTGCTTTGGAGTTTTATCACACCTGTAGTCTTATAAAAATTGCTAATAGTTTACTAGAATGAAGCTTAGTATAACATTCTAAAGAAAGTCATTTAATTTGAAGATATTTCAAATTTTAATAATTGTTTTGGAGAGAATTAAATTTTATTTCTATTTCGGGATAAAATATAAAATGCAAAGCAAATCTTGATAATTGTTGGCTTTTCAATAAATAATTTTAATAAGGCCTACTGAAATTTGTAAAAGTATCCAGTTTTTTTAATAAAAATAACTTAATGCAATCATTATAATGTAATTTAAAATTTTAGTTCAAATGGAAAACTGATTTTTTATTGATTTCCAAATGCCTTTTTTTTTGGTACTTTTTCGTTTCGCTGGAGCAGGGGATAAAGTTGCCAAACCTGATTCAACCGACGCCAATCTAAATATTTCCGCTGGTAAACTTCTATTATCCCATTTTCAAAACAAGTCGTGATCTTTTCTTATCGGTAACGTCTTTTTCATAATACATTAAAAATGGATAAGAAACCTATGAGAACTAACGTCTATTAACATTTTAAAGTGTATATTGTGTGTTGTTGCCAATAAAGCCAGCTTGGCGAGATTTGGGGCAGGAGACACGGAAAAGCACACTTTTTTTGCATTTTAATACCTTTTGTTTGATGTTGTTTTATTTGGATATTCATGTGCATTTTTCTTATTTATTTTTGCATTATTTGTATACAGTGTATAATATTACTTAATTTCTAGCATCTACGTATTAGCCATTGGCAACCTTTGGCGAGAAATCGTTGTTAAACGGTTAATACCGTACTTTTACCTATAATATACAATTAAAAAACATGATGGTAGTGATGGGACTAATCCCCATCTGGTCTAGTTTCACTAGACCAGATCCATGAGTCCATAAACCTTCACAAAGTCTAAAAACATCAGGGGGGAGCAACAGCCTCCTCATGAAAACCTCATTGCAGAATATGCTGAGGAGAAAAAGGACTGATTTCACATTTGGTGCAAACTGGGTAGCTTCTTTTACCACCTTCAAAAATCATGCACCTCAGGTGACCAGTCGAAAATCGCGAGAATGCCATATGATACGATCTGGAACCCTTGAATGATATGGCGGATCCAGGATGTCTTTGAAAATACCAAGGGTGTACAGGAGGGACAACCCAGGTTCTACATATAAATTCTTTAGCCCTGGAGTAGATCTCGGTTGACGTAAGGACTATGTGGTCTTCCGGATCCACAGGATCACTGGCAGCCGCCTTCGCAAGATCATCCGCTTCTTCGTTCCCGGGCAGGCCTACATGAGAAGGGACTCATTGTAGATGGATAGGGTGCCGATCTGAAAGCTGTTTAAAAAGGTGTAGAATACTCCTGCTGGTGCTGTCACCGATAGATGGCCAATTCGATAAATGTTGGATGGAAGATCGGCTGTCTGTCAGGTAAAATGGTACTTACCTATTATCGCAACAATCGCCAACTTTAATAGTAACTCACCAAGTTGACAATCCCGATTTCCTATTTGTCTTACGCGCTGAATTGGCAGCCAGGTGCTACGTTTCATATAATGTCACCAAAAGGTTAGCGGTAATACGTAAGTACCAATAAAATACATCAAATTTCCTATTTTGATTGGTTTAACCTTATATTTCAGGGAATGAATTATACTTTTATTAATATATGTTCGATATACTTCTATTTACAGTGACTTCAAGAAAGTAGCAGTAAGCGTAAATGCCGATGACCCGGATACCATTGCCGATCTCGCAACACGTCCCATGGTCCAGAACTTGAACGTCTTCCCTCGAGACGCCATGGTTAGGGTTTACGCCAATGTAGCTGCCAACTACGCCTATTCCATAGGAGCTCTCAACTCAAACAACGCCGTCAGACTCGCCAAGAAATATGCACAAGATTTTACTAAAACCGCCCAACAGAATGTTGTGAAAGGCAAACCTGAATCCAAATTCTCAGGCGTTGGCCAAGGAATAATCAAATTCCTCAGACAACTTCAACCACTAACAGTTGACAAAGTGTGGCAAGTAGCTGTCTCATATGGAAGCCAATGGCTGCTTGCTGCTGTCGAGGCCGGCGGATCGAACGATATACGAAGGCTGTTCAAAAAGTATCGATACTGAATTTATCTATTTATTCGAGAAAACCCCCAGCGGAGGCACTGTGCGCATCATGCACGCGCATATTTCACCTTGTCTCACAAAATTCGGCAGGTCTGTACAGCGCGCCGTTCAGTCACACTGACTTCTTTCACGTGGAGTGTTTGCGTGCGTTCGTCGAAAAAAGAAAATGTGTGAAAACACGGATTAGCGAATCTGTATCAAGTTTTGCTTTAAGCTCCGTAAAATGGGCACCAAAACCTACGAGATGATGAAAACAACATTTGGAGATGAGGCAATGAGTCGTGCTCGGGTTTTCGAGTGGTTCCGGCGATTCAAGGAGGGTCGTCAATCAGTGAACAGTGATCCCCATTCTGGACGCCCATCCACCTCTCGCAATGAGGACAAGATTGCACAAGTGAAGGCTGTGGTGCTGATTTTTCCTCTTTCCCAAGATCAAGAACACCTTAAAAGGACACCGGTTTCAGGACATTGAAACCATAAAACAGAATTCGACACAGCAGCTTCAGGCCATCCCAAAGTCTGAGTTCCAGAAATGTTTCGAGGACTGGAAACATCGTTGGGCCAAGTGTGTTACTGCCAATGGAGCATATTTCGAAGGAGATTGACTCAAAACGTGTTTATGTATGTATGTTTTTGCATAATAAATTCAGCCTCGATACTTTTTGAACAGCCCTCGTATATGATAAGTGCATCAAGGAAATAAATGATGAGCAATAAATTTATTAGAAAAATTACTTCGAGTCATATTTGCTAAAATATAATGTATTTTGAGAAATTTTAAATGTCGACTTTCATTAAATAAATTATTAAAATTTGTAAGATTTCCGACTTTTGTAATTTTTAATTTGTTTTTATTTATTATATAAAATTCATCACAAACAAAAATTACAAAGGTCGAACTGCAACGTTGCTACCCAAATGTTAAAAACTGGCGATAGTTTGACATATATTTAATCTAAACAAAAATTGAGTCATATTTTCATATAATAAGTAATAAAATCACGAGCAGTAATTGGAATGTCTGTAGCTTAATTATTACTATTTATCGAGAAAACAATTCTCTTCGTGTTTATTCGCTAGGATTGCTTAGAATGTTCCTCTAAATCAGGGATCTTCAAATATTTATCGAATCATGGAACCCTTAGACATTTAGGAGTTTGGGAGGGATCCTATCGTACTCTTAGAAGAATATATCTTAAAATAAATAAACATGTTAGATGCATTTTATATATAAAAGAAAATATTACAGTATTTCTTATTAAATTCTAGCTTAAAATTTATGCAATTAATTGTTAATAATATTGTTTTGTGCTTTTGGTGCCACCTTCCCTTGCATATTTTCGTACAGGGATATTTTTATATTTATATACATGCTTGCATTTTTGTGCACAAAAAGGCAATGTCTAGCTCTGTTGAAGTTGTTTGCAATAGCATTCCACATTCTACATTTAATTCTTCTTTTTTTTTTTTGCCGCATACGTTAAAGTTTTTTTACGCCTTTCGCACCGAGGTTTGCGGGTTTGAACCCGGTCCAAGTTGGAAGATTTTCATGATGCAAAAAATCGACATCATCCATGTCGCATTATTATGTGACCTGTTCAAGATTCATAGAATAACTGTTTGGCTTGGGTGTCCTCGATGAAGTTAAATTCTTAGTGCAATTTCGCATCTTTAGAACTCAGGTTCCCCCTTCTGAAGAAGAAACTGGGCGTCATAATTACATTGTGGTAGTTGGTATTCGCATTTCTGGTATAAGTATGAATAGCTGCATAATTTGTACAACGGGGTTGATCCGCCGCAAGGTGGCCAGGGGTACCCCCCCCCTCTAGTTTGTTGTTTTAATTTAAAAATCTGAGTATTACTTAATTTATGTTATTCAAATCCTTGATACGCAAAAGAAAAGTACAGACTTCTTTTCATAAGGTATCCGAGCACCTTGAAAATGACCAAATTCAGTCAAGACAGATATTTTTGTTTCTTATTTTATTGAATAAAACTATCTTTTGACTTTACGAAACATACTTTGTTTTGTTTCTACGCCACTTAGAGGCCAAGTTACAAACAATTTTATAAAGTTAGAAAAACAGAAAGTGGGTTTTTGATCTACCAGAAGTGGGCATTTAAATTGCTCAAAATCTGTCATGGCGAGTCTGATAACTCAAAATATTACGAATGTATTTCTATAAAACTTTTTGAACCTGATATTTATGTTATTTTCTAGAGAATGTACTAAAATATTTCTTATTGTATGAATACTTTTTGAGTCATGGCTAGTTATTTATATAATGGTCTCATAAAAAATGTAACATTTCTTATAATGTTTACTCAATCAGTTCTAAAATTTTCAAATTTTAATAAAAAAAATTTAAATTTTAGTACATTTTTTAGATAAATGCATCTAATTTGTTTTAGTAATACTTTTACTAATATATGTTTATTACTTTCTTCTCAAACTGCTTTGAAGTTTTTCAAAAATATTGCTAAAATTTCACTTATAATTGTGATTTTTGTAAAATTCAGGTAATTTATTTTAAATTTTGATAGTTAAATATAGCAATATTTATTGGTATGGAGTCCTAAAAGAGCATTTATAATGTTTTAGTATGCTATTTTGTTAAAAAGTACTTCGAACGTGTTCGGATACCTTAAAATTTAACTTTTAAATGTTTTCCACGTGCACGCTTATTCTTTCTGAAGGGTTCGGTCACATGTGTGCCAAATTGCTACTTTTTAGTAATAGACTCCAGAATATCAATTTCAATCAGATGATAGGTTCCAATATTCTTTAACTTTGTGACAAATTTCGAGGCTATGCAATTACTCTTTTAAATAAAAATTTATTTACATAAATTACATATTCTTCTTCATTGGCTCAACAGCCTTTTGCAGGCCAAAGCTGGTTCGCTGATCCTCCCCCAGTTGACCGTAGGGCCGTTCTCTCTACGTCAGGTCCCTTCAATTTTCGAAAAATTTACTATTTGGGTAGGAAAAGCATCTGGATTTCTGTACAGATGGCATAGCCACCTAATACATGATACTTTCGTAGTTCTCACAATGTCAGTCCCGCCATATTTGTCAGACTTCCTGTAAATTTTATGACTGCAAAGAATTCTCCACTCATTGATCTCTTGAATACAGTAAAACGTCGTTTATCCGAATCAATTGGGACCGGACACCATTCGGATACGCGATTGTTCGAATAACCGAAAACCGAATGCGATCCATGCAGTTTAGGAAACAGGACACTATACGAATATTGAAAATCATCACATGCGGGAAACGTGCTTGAAGTAAACGCAAAATAGGTGCAAAATGTCGCAATTTTATCTTTATTATCGAAAATAATCACTTATTTTTCGCTGTACCATTGTACACCTTTATTTTTTCGTTGCAAGGTCTGATTCTCTTGAGCAGCAATAGTTGAGTAGGACAACACTCGGATTGTTGTTAGTACCTCTCCATAACTGTCTCTAACGCAGTAAACGAGTCAGCATTTGATGGACTATTGCTTCTTTCGTTGTTGTTCTCGTCTTCATCTCTTTCATCGTCGACAGGGTCGGATTCTTATTGCATGGAAGTCACAATGTCGTCATCCTTTAGCATTTGAAATCCACAGTCTTCTGCATCGTATGTCATCCAGGTTTTTTCACCAACAAAACTCAACAAAAGAGCATGTATATACCCTCTTACTTGGAAACAAACTGACCTCATATTCCTCGCAGATGTTTACCAAATCACACAACTGAAATTCCCCAAAAATTCCTTATATTGGGTTTTCCCGTCACTTTTGGCCTCACGCGAAACAACTGTTGAGCATTGCACAGTTCGAAAACGTAACCGGACCTTGGTCCGGATATTTGACGCTCCGGATAATAAACTTTCGGATAAACAACGTTCTACTGCAATAACATTTACTAAATATATTAATATTTCATAAATTTATATGAAAGTATGAGAATCAAATTCGAAAATTAATATTTTGGACTAATATACAAACTAATACATATTGTAATTTTTAAGATAATATCTACAACTTGCTCTAATTAGAATGACTCAATCAACTCAAACAAACTCAATTTTCTTATTTAAAATCCGACGCTGATGACGAATACATGTAGCGCTTTTCAAAATTTCAATTGGATCAAAAGTTATTGCAATAAAAATTTTCAGCTTTTTTGGATATTTGGCAGGGGAGACGTCATGAACAGGGAAAAAATTTCTAACTCCTATTCCAACCAAACTCAATTTTCTTATGTAAAATCCGACTCTGATCACGAATACATGTAGCACTTTTCAAAATTTCAATTAGATCAAAAGTTATTGCAATAAAAAATTTCACATTTTTTGGATATTTGGCAGGGGAGACGTCATGAACAGTGAAAAAATTTCTAACTCCTATTCAAACCAAACTCAATTTTCTTATTTAAAATCCGACGCTGATCACGAATACATGTAGCGCTTTTCAAAATTTCAATTGGATCAAAAGTTATTGCAATAAAAATTTCACCTTTTTTGATATTTGGCAGGGGAGACGTCATGAAACGGAAAAATTTCTAACTCCTATTCCAACCAAACTCAATTTTCTTATGTAAATCCGACGCTGATCACGAATACATGTAGCACTTTTCAAAATTTCAATTAGATCAAAAGTTATTGCAATAAAAAATTTCACATTTTTTGGATATTTGGCAGGGGAGACGTCATGAACAGGGAAAAATTTCTAACTCCTATTCAAACCAAACTCAATTTTCTTATGTAAAATCCGACGCTGATCACGAATACATGTAGCGCTTTTCAAAATTTCAATTAGATCAAAAGTTATTGCAATAAAAATTTCAATTTTTGGATATTTGGCAGGGGAGACGTCATGAACAGGGAAAAAATTTCTAACTCCTATTCAAACCAAACTCAATTTTCTTATGTAAAATCCGACGCTGATCACGAATACATGTAGCGCTTTTCAAAATTTCAATTAGATCAAAAGTTATTGCAATAAAAAATTTCACATTTTTTGGATATTTGGCAGGGGAGACGTCATGAACAGGAAAAATTTCTAACTCCTATTCCAACCAAACTCAATTTTCTTATGTAAAATCCGACGCTGATCACGAATACATGTAGCGCTTTTCAAAATTTCAATTAGATCAAAAGTTATTGCAATAAAAAAATTTCACATTTTTTGGATATTTGGCAGGGGAGACGTCATGAACAGGGAAAAATTTCTAACTCCTATTCCAACCAAACTCAATTTTCTTATGTAAAATCCGACGCTGATCACGAATACATGTAGCGCTTTTCAAAATTTCAATTAGATCAAAAGTTATTGCAATAAAAAATTTCACATTTTTTGGATATTTGGCAGGGGAGACGTCATGAACAGGGAAAAATTTCTAACTCCTATTCCAACCAAACTCAATTTTCTTATGTAAAATCCGACGCTGATCACGAATACATGTAGCGCTTTTCAAAATTTCAATTAGATCAAAAGTTATTGCAATAAAAAATTTCACATTTTTTGGATATTTGGCAGGGGAGACGTCATGAACAGGGAAAAAATTTCTAACTCCTATTCCAACCAAACTCAATTTTCTTATGTAAATCCGACGCTGATCACGAATACATGTAGCGCTTTTCAAAATTTCAATTAGATCAAAAGTTATTGCAATAAAAAATTTCACATTTTTTGGATATTTGGCAGGGGAGACGTCATGAACAGGGAAAAATTTCTAACTCCTATTCAACCAAACTCAATTTTCTTATGTAAAATCCGACGCTGATCACGAATACATGTAGCGCTTTTCAAAATTTCAATTAGATCAAAAGTTATTGCAATAAAAATTTTCACATTTTTTGGATATTTGGCAGGGAGACGTCATGAACAGGGAAAAAATTTCTAACTCCTATTCCAACCAAACTCAATTTTCTTATGTAAATCGACGCTGATCACGAATACATGTAGCGCTTTTCAAAATTTCAATTAGATCAAAAGTTATTGCAATAAAAATTTTCACATTTTTGGATATTTGGCAGGGAGACGTCATGAACAGGGAAAAAATTTCTAACTCCTATTCAACCAAACTCAATTTTCTTATGTAAAATCCGACGCTGATCACGAATACATGTAGCGCTTTTCAAAATTTCAATTAGATCAAAAGTTATTGCAATAAAAATTTCACATTTTTTGGATATTTGGCAGGGAGACGTCATGAACAGGAAAAAATTTCTAACTCCTATTCCAACCAAACTCAATTTTCTTATGTAAATCCGACGCTGATCACGAATACATGTAGCGCTTTTCAAAATTTCAATTAGATCAAAAGTTATTGCAATAAAAATTTTCACATTTTTTGGATATTTGGCAGGGGAGACGTCATGAACAGGAAAAATTTCTAACTCCTATTCCAACCAAACTAATTTTCTTATGTAAAATCCGACGCTGATCACGAATACATGTAGCGCTTTTCAAAATTTCAATTAGATCAAAAGTTATTGCAATAAAAAAATTTCACATTTTTTGGATATTTGGCAGGGGAGACGTCATGAACAGGGAAAAATTTCTAACTCCTATTCCAACCAAACTCAATTTTCTTATGTAAAATCCGACGCTGATCACGAATACATGTAGCGCTTTTCAAAATTTCAATTAGATCAAAAGTTATTGCAATAAAAATTTTCACATTTTTTGGATATTTGGCAGGGGAGACGTCATGAACAGGAAAAAATTTCTAACTCCTATTCAACCAAACTCAATTTTCTTATGTAAAATCCGACGCTGATCACGAATACATGTAGCGCTTTTCAAAATTTCAATTAGATCAAAAGTTATTGCAATAAAAAATTTCACATTTTTTGGATATTTGGCAGGGAGACGTCATGAACAGGAAAAAATTTCTAACTCCTATTCCAACCAAACTCAATTTTCTTATGTAAAATCCGACGCTGATCACGAATACATGTAGCGCTTTTCAAAATTTCAATTGATCAAAAGTTATTGCAATAAAAATTTTCACATTTTTTGGATATTTGGCAGGGGAGACGTCATGAACAGGAAAAATTTCTAACTCCTATTCCAACCAAACTCAATTTTCTTATGTAAATTCCGACGCTGATCACGAATACATGTAGCCTTTTCAAAATTTCAATTAGATCAAAAGTTATTGCAATAAAAAATTTCACATTTTTTGGATATTTGGCAGGGGAGACGTCATGAACAGGGAAAAAATTTCTAACTCCTATTCAACCAAACTCAATTTTCTTATGTAAAATCCGACGCTGATCACGAATACATGTAGCGCTTTTCAAAATTTCAATTAGATCAAAAGTTATTGCAATAAAAAATTTCACATTTTTTGGATATTTGGCAGGGGAGACGTCATGAACAGGGAAAAATTTCTAACTCCTATTCCAACCAAACTCAATTTTCTTATGTAAATCCGACGCTGATCACGAATACATGTAGCGCTTTTCAAAATTTCAATTAGATCAAAAGTTATTGCAATAAAAAATTTCACATTTTTTGGATATTTGGCAGGGAGACGTCATGAACAGGGAAAAATTTCTAACTCCTATTCAACCAAACTCAATTTTCTTATGTAAAATCCGACGCTGATCACGAATACATGTAGCGCTTTTCAAAATTTCAATTAGATCAAAAGTTATTGCAATAAAAATTTCACATTTTTTGGATATTTGGCAGGGGAGACGTCATGAACAGGGAAAAATTTCTAACTCCTATTCCAACCAAACTCAATTTTCTTATGTAAAATCCGACGCTGATCACGAATACATGTAGCGCTTTTCAAAATTTCAATTAGATCAAAAGTTATTGCAATAAAAAATTTCACATTTTTTGGATATTTGGCAGGGGAGACGTCATGAACAGGGAAAAATTTCTAACTCCTATTCCAAACCAAACTCAATTTTCTTATGTAAAATCCGACGCTGATCACGAATACATGTAGCGCTTTTCAAAATTTCAATTAGATCAAAAGTTATTGCAATAAAAAATTTTCACATTTTTTGGATATTTGGCAGGGGAGACGTCATGAACAGGGAAAAATTTCTAACTCCTATTCCAACCAAACTCAATTTTCTTATGTAAATCCGACGCTGATCACGAATACATGTAGCGCTTTTCAAAATTTCAATTAGATCAAAAGTTATTGCAATAAAAATTTTCACATTTTTTGGATATTTGGCAGGGGAGACGTCATGAACAGGAAAAAATTTCTAACTCCTATTCCAACCAAACTCAATTTTCTGATGTAAATCCGACGCTGATCACGAATACATGTAGCGCTTTTCAAAATTTCAATTAGGATCAAAAGTTATTGCAATAAAAAGTTTTCACATTTTTTGGATATTTGGCAGGGAGACGTCATGAACAGGAAAAAATTTCTAACTCCTATTCCAACCAAACTCAATTTTCTTATGTAAATCCGACGCTGATCACGAATACATGTAGCGCTTTTCAAAATTTCAATTAGATCAAAAGTTATTGCAATAAAAAATTTCACATTTTTTGGATATTTGGCAGGGGAGACGTCATGAACAGGGAAAAAATTTCTAACTCCTATTCCAACCAAACTCAATTTTCTTATGTAAAATCCGACGCTGATCACGAATACATGTAGCGCTTTTCAAAATTTCAATTGGATCAAAAGTTATTGCAATAAAAATTTTCACTTTTTTGGATATTTGGCAGGGAGACGTCATGAACAGGGAAAAATTTCTAACTCCTATTCCAACCAAACTCAATTTTCTGATGTACAATTCGACGCTGATCACGAATACATGTAGCTCTTTTCAAAATTTCAATTAGATCAAAAGTTATTGCAATAAAAAAATTTCACATTTTTTGGATATTTGCAGGGGAGACGTCATGAACAGGGAAAAAATTTCTAACTCCTATTCAAACCAAACTCAATTTTCTTATGTAAAATCCGACGCTGATCACGAATACATGTAGCGCTTTTCAAAATTTCAATTGATCAAAAGTTATTGCAATAAAAAATTTTCACATTTTTTGGATATTTGGCAGGGGAGACGTCATGAAAGGGAAAAAATTTCTAACTCCTATTCCAACCAAACTCAATTTTCTTATGTAAATCCGACGCTGATCACGAATACATGTAGCGCTTTTCAAAATTTCAATTAGATCAAAAGTTATTGCAATAAAAAATTTCACATTTTTTGGATATTTGACAGGGGAGACGTCATGAACAGGGAAAAAATTTCTAACTCCTATTGAAACCAAACTCAATTTTCTTATGTAAAATCCGACGCTGATCACGAATACATGTAGCGCTTTTCAAATTTCAAATTAGATCAAAAGTTATTGCAATAACAATATCACATTTTTTGGATATTTGCAGGCTCTTGAGGTGTCATGAACACGAAAGAATTTCCAACTCCTATTCCAACCAAACCTATATTTTCTTCTATGTACAAATTCCGACGCTGATCACGAATACATGTAGCTCTTTTCAAAATTTCAATTAGATCAAAAGTTATTGCAATAAAATTTTCACATTTTTTTGGATATTTGGCAGGGAGACGTCATGAACCTGGAAAAAATTTTCTAACTCCTATTCAACCAAACTCAATTTTCTGTATGTAAAAGTCCGACGCTGATCACGAATACATGTAGCGCTTTTCAAAATTTCAATTAGATCAAAAGTTATTGCAATAAAAAAGTTTTCACATTTTTTGATATTTGGCAGGAAGACGTCATGAACACGAAAAATTTCTAACTCCTATTCAAACCAAACTCAATTTTCTTATGTAAAGTCCGACGCTGATCACGAATACATGTAGCGCTTTTCAAAATTTCAATTAGATCAAAAGTTATTGCAATAAAAAATTTCACATTTTTTGGATATTTGGCAGGGAGACGTCATGAACAGGGAAAAAATTTCTAACTCCTATTCCAACCAAACTCAATTTTCTTATGTAAAGTCCGACGCTGATCACGAATACATGTAGCGCTTTTTCAAATTTCAATTAGATCAAAAGTTGATTGCAATAAAAAAATTTCACATTTTTTTGGATATTTGGCAGGGGAGACGTCATGAAAGGGAAAAAATTTCTAACTCCTATTCCAACAAACTTAATTTTCTATGTAAAATCCGACGCTGATCACGAATACATGTAGCGCTTTTCAAAATTTCAATTGATCAAAGTTATTGCAATAAAAAATTTCACCTTTTTTGGATATTTGGCAGGGGAGACGTCATGAACAGGGAAACAATTTCTAACTCCTATTCCAACCAAACTCAATTTTCTGATGTAAATTCGACGCTGATCACGAATACATGTAGCTCTTTTCAAAATTTAATTGATCAAAAGGTTATTGCAATAAAAATTTTCACATTTTTTTGGATATTTGGCAGGGGAGACGTCATGAACAGGGAAAAAATTTCTAACTCCTATTCCAACCAAACTCAATTTTCTGATGTAAATTCCGACGCTGATCACGAATACATGTAGCTCTTTTCAAAATTTCAATTAGATCAAAAGTTATTGCAATAAAAATTTCACATTTTTTGGATATTTGGTCAGGGGAGACGTCATGAACAGGGAAAAATTTCTAACTCCTATTCCAAACCAAACTCAATTTTCTTATGTAAATTCCGACGCTGATCACGAATACATGTAGCGCTTTTCAAAATTTCAATTAGATCAAAAGTTATTGCAATAATTTCATTTTTTGGATATTTGGAGGGAAGACGTCATGAACACCGAAAAATTTCTAACTCCTATTCAAACCAAACTCAATTTTCTTATGTAAAATCCGACGCTGATCACGAATACATGTAGCGCTTTTCAAAATTTCAATTAGATCAAAAGTTATTGCAATAAAAAATTTCACATTTTTTGGATATTTGGCAGGGGAGACGTCATGAACAGGGAAAAATTTCTAACTCCTATTCCAACCAAACTCAATTTTCTTATGTAAAATCCGACGCTGATCACGAATACATGTAGCGCTTTTCAAAATTTCAATTAGATCAAAAGTTATTGCAATAAAAAATTTCACATTTTTTGGATATTTGGCAGGGGAGACGTCATGAACAGGGAAAAAATTTCTAACTCCTATTCCAACCAAACTCAATTTTCTTATGTAAAATCCGACGCTGATCACGAATACATGTAGCGCTTTTCAAAATTTCAATTAGATCAAAAGTTATTGCAATAAAAAATTTCACATTTTTTGGATATTTGGCAGGGGAGACGTCATGAACAGGGAAAAAATTTCTAACTCCTATTCCAACCAAACTCAATTTTCTTATGTAAAATCCGACGCTGATCACGAATACATGTAGCGCTTTTCAAAATTTCAATTAGATCAAAAGTTATTGCAATAAAAAATTTCACATTTTTTGGATATTTGGCAGGGGAGACGTCATGAACAGGGAAAAAATTTCTAACTCCTATTCCAACCAAACTCAATTTTCTTATGTAAAATCCGACGCTGATCACGAATACATGTAGCGCTTTTCAAAATTTCAATTAGATCAAAAGTTATTGCAATAAAAAATTTCACATTTTTTGGATATTTGGCAGGGGAGACGTCATGAACAGGGAAAAAATTTCTAACTCCTATTCCAACCAAACTCAATTTTCTTATGTAAAATCCGACGCTGATCACGAATACATGTAGCGCTTTTCAAAATTTCAATTAGATCAAAAGTTATTGCAATAAAAAATTTCACATTTTTTGGATATTTGGCAGGGGAGACGTCATGAACAGGGAAAAAATTTCTAACTCCTATTCCAACCAAACTCAATTTTCTTATGTAAAATCCGACGCTGATCACGAATACATGTAGCGCTTTTCAAAATTTCAATTAGATCAAAAGTTATTGCAATAAAAAATTTCACATTTTTTGGATATTTGGCAGGGAGACGTCATGAACAGGGAAAAAATTTCTAACTCCTATTCCAACCAAACTCAATTTTCTTATTAAAATCCGACGCTGATCACGAATACATGTAGCGCTTTTCAAAATTTCAATTAGATCAAAAGTTATTGCAATAAAAAATTTCACATTTTTTGGATATTTGGCAGGGGAGACGTCATGAACAGGGAAAAAATTTCTAACTCCTATTCCAACCAAACTCAATTTTCTTATTAAAATCCGACGCTGATCACGAATACATGTAGCGCTTTTCAAAATTTCAATTAGATCAAAAGTTATTGCAATAAAAAATTTCACATTTTTTGGATATTTGGCAGGGGAGACGTCATGAACAGGGAAAAATTTCTAACTCCTATTCCAACCAAACTCAATTTTCTTATTAAAATCCGACGCTGATCACGAATACATGTAGCGCTTTTCAAAATTTCAATTAGATCAAAAGTTATTGCAATAAAAAATTTCACATTTTTTGGATATTTGGCAGGGGAGACGTCATGAACAGGGAAAAAATTTCTAACTCCTATTCCAACCAAACTCAATTTTCTTATTTAAAATCCGACGCTGATCACGAATACATGTAGCGCTTTTCAAAATTTCAATTAGATCAAAAGTTATTGCAATAAAAAATTTCACATTTTTTGGATATTTGGCAGGGGAGACGTCATGAACAGGGAAAAATTTCTAACTCCTATTCCAACCAAACTCAATTTTCTTATTAAAATCCGACGCTGATCACGAATACATGTAGCGCTTTTCAAAATTTCAATTAGATCAAAAGTTATTGCAATAAAAAATTTCACATTTTTTGGATATTTGGCAGGGGAGACGTCATGAACAGGGAAAAAATTTCTAACTCCTATTCCAACCAAACTCAATTTTCTTATTAAAATCCGACGCTGATCACGAATACATGTAGCGCTTTTCAAAATTTCAATTAGATCAAAAGTTATTGCAATAAAAAATTTCACATTTTTTGGATATTTGGCAGGGGAGACGTCATGAACAGGGAAAAATTTCTAACTCCTATTCCAACCAAACTCAATTTTCTTATTTAAAATCCGACGCTGATCACGAATACATGTAGCGCTTTTCAAAATTTCAATTAGATCAAAAGTTATTGCAATAAAAAATTTCACATTTTTTGGATATTTGGCAGGGGAGACGTCATGAACAGGGAAAAATTTCTAACTCCTATTCCAACCAAACTCAATTTTCTTATTTAAAATCCGACGCTGATCACGAATACATGTAGCGCTTTTCAAAATTTCAATTAGATCAAAAGTTATTGCAATAAAAAATTTCACATTTTTTGGATATTTGGCAGGGGAGACGTCATGAACAGGGAAAAAATTTCTAACTCCTATTCCAACCAAACTCAATTTTCTTATTAAAATCCGACGCTGATCACGAATACATGTAGCGCTTTTCAAAATTTCAATTAGATCAAAAGTTATTGCAATAAAAAATTTCACATTTTTTGGATATTTGGCAGGGGAGACGTCATGAACAGGGAAAAATTTCTAACTCCTATTCCAACCAAACTCAATTTTCTTATTAAAATCCGACGCTGATCACGAATACATGTAGCGCTTTTCAAAATTTCAATTAGATCAAAAGTTATTGCAATAAAAAATTTCACATTTTTTGGATATTTGGCAGGGGAGACGTCATGAACAGGGAAAAAATTTCTAACTCCTATTCCAACCAAACTCAATTTTCTTATTTAAAATCCGACGCTGATCACGAATACATGTAGCGCTTTTCAAAATTTCAATTAGATCAAAAGTTATTGCAATAAAAAATTTCACATTTTTTGGATATTTGGCAGGGGAGACGTCATGAACAGGGAAAAAATTTCTAACTCCTATTCCAACCAAACTCAATTTTCTTATGTAAAATCCGACGCTGATCACGAATACATGTAGCGCTTTTCAAAATTTCAATTAGATCAAAAGTTATTGCAATAAAAAATTTCACATTTTTTGGATATTTGGCAGGGGAGACGTCATGAACAGGGAAAAATTTCTAACTCCTATTCCAACCAAACTCAATTTTCTTATTAAAATCCGACGCTGATCACGAATACATGTAGCGCTTTTCAAAATTTCAATTAGATCAAAAGTTATTGCAATAAAAAATTTCACATTTTTTGGATATTTGGCAGGGGAGACGTCATGAACAGGGAAAAAATTTCTAACTCCTATTCCAACCAAACTCAATTTTCTTATTAAAATCCGACGCTGATCACGAATACATGTAGCGCTTTTCAAAATTTCAATTAGATCAAAAGTTATTGCAATAAAAAATTTCACATTTTTTGGATATTTGGCAGGGGAGACGTCATGAACAGGGAAAAAATTTCTAACTCCTATTCCAACCAAACTCAATTTTCTTATTAAAATCCGACGCTGATCACGAATACATGTAGCGCTTTTCAAAATTTCAATTAGATCAAAAGTTATTGCAATAAAAAATTTCACATTTTTTGGATATTTGGCAGGGGAGACGTCATGAACAGGGAAAAAATTTCTAACTCCTATTCCAACCAAACTCAATTTTCTTATTAAAATCCGACGCTGATCACGAATACATGTAGCGCTTTTCAAAATTTCAATTAGATCAAAAGTTATTGCAATAAAAAATTTCACATTTTTTGGATATTTGGCAGGGGAGACGTCATGAACAGGGAAAAAATTTCTAACTCCTATTCCAACCAAACTCAATTTTCTTATTAAAATCCGACGCTGATCACGAATACATGTAGCGCTTTTCAAAATTTCAATTAGATCAAAAGTTATTGCAATAAAAAATTTCACATTTTTTGGATATTTGGCAGGGGAGACGTCATGAACAGGGAAAAAATTTCTAACTCCTATTCCAACCAAACTCAATTTTCTTATTAAAATCCGACGCTGATCACGAATACATGTAGCGCTTTTCAAAATTTCAATTAGATCAAAAGTTATTGCAATAAAAAATTTCACATTTTTTGGATATTTGGCAGGGGAGACGTCATGAACAGGGAAAAAATTTCTAACTCCTATTCCAACCAAACTCAATTTTCTTATTAAAATCCGACGCTGATCACGAATACATGTAGCGCTTTTCAAAATTTCAATTAGATCAAAAGTTATTGCAATAAAAAATTTCACATTTTTTGGATATTTGGCAGGGGAGACGTCATGAACAGGGAAAAAATTTCTAACTCCTATTCCAACCAAACTCAATTTTCTTATTAAAATCCGACGCTGATCACGAATACATGTAGCGCTTTTCAAAATTTCAATTAGATCAAAAGTTATTGCAATAAAAAATTTCACATTTTTTGGATATTTGGCAGGGGAGACGTCATGAACAGGGAAAAAATTTCTAACTCCTATTCCAACCAAACTCAATTTTCTTATTTAAAATCCGACGCTGATCACGAATACATGTAGCGCTTTTCAAAATTTCAATTAGATCAAAAGTTATTGCAATAAAAAATTTCACATTTTTTGGATATTTGGCAGGGGAGACGTCATGAACAGGGAAAAAATTTCTAACTCCTATTCCAACCAAACTCAATTTTCTTATGTAAAATCCGACGCTGATCACGAATACATGTAGCGCTTTTCAAAATTTCAATTAGATCAAAAGTTATTGCAATAAAAAATTTCACATTTTTTGGATATTTGGCAGGGGAGACGTCATGAACAGGGAAAAATTTCTAACTCCTATTCCAACCAAACTCAATTTTCTTATTAAAATCCGACGCTGATCACGAATACATGTAGCGCTTTTCAAAATTTCAATTAGATCAAAAGTTATTGCAATAAAAAATTTCACATTTTTTGGATATTTGGCAGGGGAGACGTCATGAACAGGGAAAAAATTTCTAACTCCTATTCCAACCAAACTCAATTTTCTTATGTAAAATCCGACGCTGATCACGAATACATGTAGCGCTTTTCAAAATTTCAATTAGATCAAAAGTTATTGCAATAAAAAATTTCACATTTTTTGGATATTTGGCAGGGGAGACGTCATGAACAGGGAAAAAATTTCTAACTCCTATTCCAACCAAACTCAATTTTCTTATTAAAATCCGACGCTGATCACGAATACATGTAGCGCTTTTCAAAATTTCAATTAGATCAAAAGTTATTGCAATAAAAAATTTCACATTTTTTGGATATTTGGCAGGGGAGACGTCATGAACAGGGAAAAAATTTCTAACTCCTATTCCAACCAAACTCAATTTTCTTATTTAAAATCCGACGCTGATCACGAATACATGTAGCGCTTTTCAAAATTTCAATTAGATCAAAAGTTATTGCAATAAAAAATTTCACATTTTTTGGATATTTGGCAGGGGAGACGTCATGAACAGGGAAAAATTTCTAACTCCTATTCCAACCAAACTCAATTTTCTTATTAAAATCCGACGCTGATCACGAATACATGTAGCGCTTTTCAAAATTTCAATTAGATCAAAAGTTATTGCAATAAAAAATTTCACATTTTTTGGATATTTGGCAGGGGAGACGTCATGAACAGGGAAAAATTTCTAACTCCTATTCCAACCAAACTCAATTTTCTTATTTAAAATCCGACGCTGATCACGAATACATGTAGCGCTTTTCAAAATTTCAATTAGATCAAAAGTTATTGCAATAAAAAATTTCACATTTTTTGGATATTTGGCAGGGGAGACGTCATGAACAGGGAAAAAATTTCTAACTCCTATTCCAACCAAACTCAATTTTCTTATTTAAAATCCGACGCTGATCACGAATACATGTAGCGCTTTTCAAAATTTCAATTAGATCAAAAGTTATTGCAATAAAAAATTTCACATTTTTTGGATATTTGGCAGGGGAGACGTCATGAACAGGGAAAAATTTCTAACTCCTATTCCAACCAAACTCAATTTTCTTATTAAAATCCGACGCTGATCACGAATACATGTAGCGCTTTTCAAAATTTCAATTAGATCAAAAGTTATTGCAATAAAAAATTTCACATTTTTTGGATATTTGGCAGGGGAGACGTCATGAACAGGGAAAAAATTTCTAACTCCTATTCCAACCAAACTCAATTTTCTTATTTAAAATCCGACGCTGATCACGAATACATGTAGCGCTTTTCAAAATTTCAATTAGATCAAAAGTTATTGCAATAAAAAATTTCACATTTTTTGGATATTTGGCAGGGGAGACGTCATGAACAGGGAAAAATTTCTAACTCCTATTCCAACCAAACTCAATTTTCTTATTAAAATCCGACGCTGATCACGAATACATGTAGCGCTTTTCAAAATTTCAATTAGATCAAAAGTTATTGCAATAAAAAATTTCACATTTTTTGGATATTTGGCAGGGAGACGTCATGAACAGGGAAAAAATTTCTAACTCCTATTCCAACCAAACTCAATTTTCTTATGTAAAATCCGACGCTGATCACGAATACATGTAGCGCTTTTCAAAATTTCAATTAGATCAAAAGTTATTGCAATAAAAAATTTCACATTTTTTGGATATTTGGCAGGGGAGACGTCATGAACAGGGAAAAAATTTCTAACTCCTATTCCAACCAAACTCAATTTTCTTATGTAAAATCCGACGCTGATCACGAATACATGTAGCGCTTTTCAAAATTTCAATTAGATCAAAAGTTATTGCAATAAAAAATTTCACATTTTTTGGATATTTGGCAGGGGAGACGTCATGAACAGGGAAAAATTTCTAACTCCTATTCCAACCAAACTCAATTTTCTTATTAAAATCCGACGCTGATCACGAATACATGTAGCGCTTTTCAAAATTTCAATTAGATCAAAAGTTATTGCAATAAAAAATTTCACATTTTTTGGATATTTGGCAGGGGAGACGTCATGAACAGGGAAAAAATTTCTAACTCCTATTCCAACCAAACTCAATTTTCTTATTTAAAATCCGACGCTGATCACGAATACATGTAGCGCTTTTCAAAATTTCAATTAGATCAAAAGTTATTGCAATAAAAAATTTCACATTTTTTGGATATTTGGCAGGGGAGACGTCATGAACAGGGAAAAAATTTCTAACTCCTATTCCAACCAAACTCAATTTTCTTATTAAAATCCGACGCTGATCACGAATACATGTAGCGCTTTTCAAAATTTCAATTAGATCAAAAGTTATTGCAATAAAAAATTTCACATTTTTTGGATATTTGGCAGGGGAGACGTCATGAACAGGGAAAAATTTCTAACTCCTATTCCAACCAAACTCAATTTTCTTATTAAAATCCGACGCTGATCACGAATACATGTAGCGCTTTTCAAAATTTCAATTAGATCAAAAGTTATTGCAATAAAAAATTTCACATTTTTTGGATATTTGGCAGGGGAGACGTCATGAACAGGGAAAAATTTCTAACTCCTATTCCAACCAAACTCAATTTTCTTATTTAAAATCCGACGCTGATCACGAATACATGTAGCGCTTTTCAAAATTTCAATTAGATCAAAAGTTATTGCAATAAAAAATTTCACATTTTTTGGATATTTGGCAGGGGAGACGTCATGAACAGGGAAAAAATTTCTAACTCCTATTCCAACCAAACTCAATTTTCTTATTTAAAATCCGACGCTGATCACGAATACATGTAGCGCTTTTCAAAATTTCAATTAGATCAAAAGTTATTGCAATAAAAAATTTCACATTTTTTGGATATTTGGCAGGGGAGACGTCATGAACAGGGAAAAATTTCTAACTCCTATTCCAACCAAACTCAATTTTCTTATTAAAATCCGACGCTGATCACGAATACATGTAGCGCTTTTCAAAATTTCAATTAGATCAAAAGTTATTGCAATAAAAAATTTCACATTTTTTGGATATTTGGCAGGGAGACGTCATGAACAGGGAAAAAATTTCTAACTCCTATTCCAACCAAACTCAATTTTCTTATTAAAATCCGACGCTGATCACGAATACATGTAGCGCTTTTCAAAATTTCAATTAGATCAAAAGTTATTGCAATAAAAAATTTCACATTTTTTGGATATTTGGCAGGGGAGACGTCATGAACAGGGAAAAAATTTCTAACTCCTATTCCAACCAAACTCAATTTTCTTATTTAAAATCCGACGCTGATCACGAATACATGTAGCGCTTTTCAAAATTTCAATTAGATCAAAAGTTATTGCAATAATAAAATTTCACATTTTTTGGATATTTGGCAGGGGAGACGTCATGAACAGGGAAAAAATTTCTAACTCCTATTCCAAACCAAACTCAATTTTCTTATTTAAAATCCGACGCTGATCACGAATACATGTAGCGCTTTTCAAAATTTCAATTAGATCAAAAGTTATTGCAATAAAAAATTTCACATTTTTTGGATATTTGGCAGGGGAGACGTCATGAACAGGGAAAAAATTTCTAACTCCTATTCAACCAAACTCAATTTTCTTATTAAAATCCGACGCTGATCACGAATACATGTAGCGCTTTTCAAAATTTCAATTAGATCAAAAGTTATTGCAATAAAAAATTTCACATTTTTTGGATATTTGGCAGGGAGACGTCATGAACAGGGAAAAAATTTCTAACTCCTATTCCAACCAAACTCAATTTTCTTATTAAAATCCGACGCTGATCACGAATACATGTAGCGCTTTTCAAAATTTCAATTAGATCAAAAGTTATTGCAATAAAAAATTTCACATTTTTTGGATATTTGGCAGGGGAGACGTCATGAACAGGGAAAAAATTTCTAACTCCTATTCCAACCAAACTCAATTTTCTTATTTAAAATCCGACGCTGATCACGAATACATGTAGCGCTTTTCAAAATTTCAATTAGATCAAAAGTTATTGCAATAATAAAATTTCACATTTTTTGGATATTTGGCAGGGGAGACGTCATGAACAGGGAAAAATTTCTAACTCCTATTCAACCAAACTCAATTTTCTTATTTAAAATCCGACGCTGATCACGAATACATGTAGCGCTTTTCAAAATTTCAATTAGATCAAAAGTTATTGCAATATAAAATTTCACATTTTTTGGATATTTGGCAGGGGACGTCATGAACAGGGAAAAAATTTCTAACTCCTATTCCAACCAAACTCAATTTTCTCATTTAAAATCCGACGCTGATCACGAATACATGTAGCGCTTTTCAAAATTTCAATTAGATCAAAAGTTATTGCAATAAAAAATTTCACATTTTTTGGATATTTGGCAGGGGACGTCATGAACAGGGAAAAATTTCTAACTCCTATTCAACCAAACTCAATTTTCTATTTAAAATCCGACGCTGATCACGAATACATGTAGCGCTTTTCAAAATTTCAATTAGATCAAAAGTTATTGCAATAAAAAAATTTCACATTTTTTGGATATTTGGCAGGGGAGACGTCATGAACAGGGAAAAATTTCTAACTCCTATTCCAACCAAACTCAATTTTCTCATTTAAAATCCGACGCTGATCACGAATACATGTAGCGCTTTTCAAAATTTCAATTAGATCAAAAGTTATTGCATAAAAAAATTTCACATTTTTTGGATATTTGGCAGGGGAGACGTCATGAACAGGGAAAAATTTCTAACTCCTATTCAACCAAACTCAATTTTCTTATTTAAAATCCGACGCTGATCACGAATACATGTAGCGCTTTTCAAAATTTCAATTAGATCAAAAGTTATTGCAATAAAAAATTTCACATTTTTTGGATATTTGGCAGGGGAGACGTCATGAACAGGGAAAAATTTCTAACTCCTATTCAAACCAAACTCAATTTTCTATTTAAAATCCGACGCTGATCACGAATACATGTAGCGCTTTTCAAAATTTCAATTAGATCAAAAGTTATTGCAATAAAAAATTTCACATTTTTGGATATTTGGCAGGGAGACGTCATGAACAGGGAAAAAATTTCTAACTCCTATTCAAACCAAACTCAATTTTCTTATTTAAAATCCGACGCTGATCACGAATACATGTAGCGCTTTTCAAAATTTCAATTAGATCAAAAGTTATTGCAAAAAAATTTCACATTTTTTGGATATTTGGCAGGGAGACGTCATGAACAGGGAAAAATTTCTAACTCCTATTCAACCAAACTCAATTTTCTTATTTAAAATCCGACGCTGATCACGAATACATGTAGCGCTTTTCAAAATTTCAATTAGATCAAAAGTTATTGCAATAAAAAATTTCACATTTTTTGGATATTTGGCAGGGAGACGTCATGAACAGGGAAAAATTTCTAACTCCTATTCAACCAAACTCAATTTTCTTATTAAAATCCGACGCTGATCACGAATACATGTAGCGCTTTTCAAAATTTCAATTAGATCAAAAGTTATTGCAATAAAAAATTTCACATTTTTTGGATATTTGGCAGGGAGACGTCATGAACAGGGAAAAAATTTCTAACTCCTATTCAACCAAACTCAATTTTCTATTTAAAATCCGACGCTGATCACGAATACATGTAGCGCTTTTCAAAATTTCAATTAGATCAAAAGTTATTGCAATAAAAATTTCACATTTTTTGGATATTTGGCAGGGAGACGTCATGAACAGGGAAAAAATTTCTAACTCCTATTCCAACCAAACTCAATTTTCTTCATTTAAAATCCGACGCTGATCACGAATACATGTAGCGCTTTTCAAAATTTCAATTAGATCAAAAGTTATTGCAATAAAAAATTTCACATTTTTTGGATATTTGGCAGGGGAGACGTCATGAACAGGGAAAAATTTCTAACTCCTATTCAACCAAACTCAATTTTCTTATTAAAATCCGACGCTGATCACGAATACATGTAGCGCTTTTCAAAATTTCAATTAGATCAAAAGTTATTGCATAAAAAAATTTCACATTTTTTGGATATTTGGCAGGGAGACGTCATGAACAGGGAAAAATTTCTAACTCCTATTCCAACCAAACTCAATTTTCTCATTTAAAATCCGACGCTGATCACGAATACATGTAGCGCTTTTCAAAATTTCAATAGATCAAAAGTTATTGCACTAAAAAAAATTCACATTTTTT